>JAQHUG010000279.1:430352-489520 GCA_028555095.1 Dicrostonyx torquatus | reverse complement strand
AAAAAAAAAAAAAAAAAAAAGGCAATATGAGATGTTTGTCTTCCCCATCTGGATGACTTAGGATGAACATTCCTAGCTCTGTCTATTTACCTGAAAAGTTACTTAATAAATTTACTTTTTAACACATGAACAATAGTCCACTACATAAATGTACTGCATTTTTCTATTCGTCAGTTCCTGACTATTTTTCTTTCCTGGCTATCATGAATAGAGGATCGATGACTATGGATGGATGGGCAGGTCATCTGGGCAGTAGGACATCCAGTCCTTGGGTAGAAACCCAAGGGTGGCAGAGCCGCATCAGGTGGTAGATCTCTTTTCCCAGCTTTTTGAGACACCTCCACAGTGACTTCCACAGAGCTTGTCCCAGCTTATACCCACACTAAGAGTAAATAAGTGTTTCCGTTTCCTGCATCCAGGCCAGCATGGTTTGTCATCTCTAGACATCCTGGCTGCAGTCAACTGAAGAAATATGTTTAAAGCTGGATGCCAGTTAGAGAAGAGTGTATTTCTCATCGCTGCATACAAGAAGAAGGGATGCATGGAAATCTGACATGGCTTCTCCAGTATCACAGTGGGTACGTACCTTTAAATTCTCCTGCACTAACCACAAATAATTTTGAAATCCCACGCCAGTTAGAGCAAAGATAATTACAGATCCCGATACAGATAAATTGCAGTCCTGGACTTGGAAAGTGGGAGGGATTTTCTGGTGACGGTCACACATGACGAGCTGATGAGTACCATCAATGACAGCCCCATCGAAAGAGTTCTGAGAAACTTCCTCAAAGGAGAGCCAATAAACTGCATCAATATTAACCTCCCACCCCCTGCGCTGCCCCGTGAAGGAGCCTGAGGATATACTGAAGAAAGACACGCCGCAGATCTGACAGGAGGCAACAAGCAAGGAGCTCTCAACCCCAGCAGTAAAAAAGCAAACTGGAGCTTTCACAGCCCACCCTGGAAAAGACGGAATAGCAAGGGCATCCGCTTCCATGAAGACACGCACTGGTGACAACAGACGCAGCGAGCTCAGTGGACTCACTGAGAAACTGGTCCATTTCTCAGGGCTACTACACGGAGCGGAACATCCTTGATACTGCTGGCCTAGTCATACATGTTGCCTGTAAAACTTAAAGAAGCAAAACACACATCAGGAAACACCCCAACAGGAAGAACATGACTGCTGTTAGCAGAAGAGCCCTGCCCAAGTTAAACCAGACACAGGGTAAGTTGATGGTGAAGTCACAAGGCTATGACGGGAAATACAGACCCCCACCTGGCAGACCAGGGCCAGTCTCTCGGGTTTGCTATCCATCACTTTAACTGTGACGAATACGGTAGACACAATTACACTAAGTTAGCAACGCTGCATCTGTAACTATTCACTGTGAAAATTCTAAATTCATATACTGTCAGAGCGCCTTTTGTATTGGAATAACAAACGGCACTCACTTCCAATGTCCGGTCGCAGCTTTTTGTCATATTCTCTCAGCAATTTGTTGAGAATCAGCGTCACGTCAGTGTCCTGTGACCTGGGCGCCAAGACCCACTTCTGGTTTGGCGGAGAGTCTTCATTTTCATCCTCTTCCACCCTCCTGGACCTGCAGTTACAACGTAACAAGACACATAAGTTGCAACATTTCCAGAAAATTCCTCAGACTTGTCCATCCTCAGTGCTTCTACAGGGAGCGGAACGTCCTCCGTACTGCTGGCCTAGTCACACATGTTGCCTGTAAAACTTAAAGAAGCAAAACACACATCAGGAAACACCCCCACAGGAAGAACACAACTTCTGTGAGCAAAACAGCCCTGCCCAAGTTAAACCAAACACAGGGCACCGGGTAAGTTGATGACAAACTGGCCAACAGGAAATAGGCACCTAACTCACCTGCCCAAGTCAGACACACTTTGGAGTACTCTGTGGTGTTGTTTCTAAGTTCCACCAACAGGACTGAGGAGGGAGGGAGGCGCTTTTACAGAGCAGACTCACTGAAAACAGCTGACTCTGCTTGTGCCTTCCCTGTGGCCTGGGCTTTGGGAGACAACCGAGTGGGCATTCTGAGGTGGCTTAATTTGCTGGCACTCAGCAAGGGGCATGGCCAGGAGGTGAGCACAGAATGCCCTCTGGCAATTTATACCTTGATCACCCAAACTGGTTCATCTCTTTCTCAGCAGGCTTTCAGAATTAAATATTTTCTAGTATGTCTCCAAAACTCTAAGCTTTTAAGCGAATCCCAGTGAGGGCCTTGACGTCTCTGACCTTGTGTCCAGCTCTGCTAAGCACCACAGCCCTTTCTGTAGAGTGAGGAGAGACCTCCGGACAACAGCAGGTTTTCTCAGTGAGTGAGGCCCACCCAGTCACAGCACCTGAGGCTTGGAAGAAAACATTATGTTTCAACCTTGATGCAATACTTCTCTTATGTGGGATGCCCCTGAATATTAGAAGAGCTTGAGAAACAAAACCCCTGTCCTCCTTTGTCTTTCTGTGTGCCTTGGTATCATTCTTCAACAAGAGCGTGGAAGGGGGTGCAATCAGAGCGATTTGTTCCCACTGGGTGTAAGACCAGTTCTGTTCTGTCGTGGATCCCAGACAGGCATCCATTGTGAGCCCCACACCAAGGTGCACGTCCTCGGGCCTGTCAGTTTCCTGAAGCTAACAGGTGAAGAGTATGATCACTTAAAAGCTCAGCCCTTCGTGTTCACTAAGATCTTCAGAGGCACACAGAAATGTTGCGTACAAGTCAGCTTGTATTTTTATCAGCCTACATGTGCTAAGGAGATACAGCTGGCAGGTCAAGCAGTCTAAACCCAAATCCACGCCCTGTGTCCTGTCTTTACTGAAGATGGGTCCCTCAGGACGCCTGGAACCCACCAAGATCTGAAGATGGTGAAATCCACACATGTAATGGTGCTTTATTTACACATACTGTCCACAGATGCTTCTGATCGTTCCCAGGTGACCAGTTCAACACAGCTGCTATGTCAACAGCCACGACAAGTTATTGGCTAGGGAATGAGGACAAGAAGACGGCTGGACGTGTTCAGGACTACGTTTCCAATCAACAGCTGCTCAGAGCCACAAAGGAGGAAGTTGTGGACGAGAAAGGACAGCGAGCCACGTGAGTGTGAGATGTTGATAACGAGTCTCGCGGAATAGCTTTGGCAACTAAGCTTCTCCTAAACTGATCTGAAAGTGAAATCTGTTTCATGAATAACTCACTAGCTAGGGGATTAAAATAAGCCATGCTCAGACGCCGAAACTGTTGTGGCTTTTTACTGAAGCTGAACGTTCACCTCCAAGAGGAACTCAGGAGATTTGGTGTCTCCACCCAATAAGGGGAATGCACTTCACTAGCCGTGAAACTGTGCTTGTACAAAGAATGTTATGGAGTTTGAAATGTCCAGGTATTTTATGTAGTCAGAAGCTGTATCGGCAACGTTAATATCATGGTCTTATGAAAGCAAAACAAAGCAAGGAAAAGCACGAGTCATCTGGACAGCGGATAGCCACACACTGCCTTTAGGACCTAACAAATTATCCCAGAACAAAGATACTTGGGGGCTGTGAAGTTGGGTAAATAGCTCCTCCAAGTGAAATGAGGCCTCCCCAGCGCCCTGCTACATACATGCCTGTCTTTCTCCTGCCTTCCCTTTCTTATCTTGCTCTGGCCACCTCTTGCCTGCAGGGGCCTCCTGCCCTGCGGTCTCCACCACTACAGAGGCACTGGGTCTACAGCTCCATGGTCTTCACTGGCTCATCAGTCACGTGTGCATAGTCAGTACACTGAGCCCTCCTTGTTAACTGTACTCCCAGACCCTGAACAGTCCCAGAAAAGCCCCCTACTTCAAGGGCGGGTATTATAAGGAGTCTCATTCTCCCTCTAGTGGTCAGAAGCGGTACCTGAAATTGCATAAGCTTCTTTCTGAGTGGCTGGGCAGGAGGGAGTGCTGGGGTTAAGGGCCGGGAAAGCAGGCGTGTTCTCTCCCCCTCCTCCGTGGAACCCCAGCTATGGAGCTGGCACGGAGTGCGCCTCAGAGGTCCTTGCTCCTCAGCTGCCAGCACTGTGCTTCACCCAGTTCAGGAGATGAACCCTTGCCCTATACCGTGCCCTGAAGAAAACCAGTCTCACCTCAGAGGACCCACGAGCAGGTGGATGGGATGGGGTTTCCTTTCTCTTCCGAATTCTACATGGGTTATATATAACCTTCCGAGCACTCTGTTGCTTGGCTTGCTGCCTCCTAAACAGCATTGCTGCAATTAGCTTTTCCTTAAAAGCAAAGCAAGCGCATGCTCAATCCCCAGACATTTCCTTCTGTTCTTCATGAGAATGACAGAAGCAACCTCCAAAGGAGTTTTCAACTTTAAAACAAATCCCTGAACCTAGGAAATTAGTAAGCACGTTCCAAACATTGAAATGAGGTAGCACGTTTTCCCGTGTACTAAGCTCAGTCATGGGTACCAGGGATGGGGGAGGCTCTCCCATTGCAGAGACACAATGGATCCTGTTAGAGTCTACAGAGGGAGCATCCCTACCGGCAGGGAATCTTGAATGCTGAAGAGACTCCTCTCAGAACCACTAAACCCATTAAAAACTAAACACCCTTTAAAGTGAGACATACAGCAATAAAATAAGCACCAAATGGTTTCTTTTAAGCTGCTTAAGCAATGATAATTGCCATGGCTGAAGGCTCTGATAGAGGACATGTAACATCAGTACATGTATTTTGGCTGGGAAGGAAAGATGAGGACTCTCAAGAGAGTCTCATGTTTAGGAGTCTGCAGAAACCAGACTGCTCCAGCTTCCCCGGGTTGTACACAGAATGATGAGAGAAGCTGGCATCTTTTCTTGCAGAACTGCAACTATCTATAAATCCACACACATGATCCAACCCTGGACTGCAAGCCAGGTTTCTGAGGTGCTGGCTCTAGGAAGGGACTTCCTGATGCCACCACAGCCTTATTGATACTTTTTGGCTCTGAACCAAGGTCCCTCCAGACACAATCCCCCTCAAAACACACTTGTGCATTGCACGTTCCAGCTGCCTCCTTGGACGAGAAGAAACTTTGCTGGCGAGGCCTCCACTTCTTGAGTGAGTGTTCAAGTCTCCAGTGTCAGCTCAGTAAGGGCAAGTCCTGGGGGATATAGGGACAGGGGTTTCATCCTTGGGGTAAGGACCTTGGTTAGCTGGAGCAAGCATTTGGGAAGCCCTTCTCTCACAGTTTTGGGGAGTTATTGAGTTCTTTGATATTTCACACATGTGAAGGAGGATGACACCGGTGAGGGCTCCAGGACCTAGGAACCACAGGGATGGATGCTTTCTGATAGAGGAAATTGAGAAATGTCCAAACAAGCGTGCTCTCTGGAAGGGCCTGGGGGGGGGCGGGTGGGGAGACGGACACGGACTCTGACTCCTAGGGTGAGGGTAGAGAATGCTGTCAGGGATTCCCCAAGCGCAGGGTAGTCTACAGGCTGGAGCCAGAGCCTCAGTCTGGGAGATGGAAATTAAACCATGTCAACATCTCTGGTTGTGTTTATGGCAACAGGCTTTAACCCTTCCGGTGCAGCCGCCTTTTTCATGAGCCCTTGTCTGTCTCTGGAGTGTTTCTGAGTTTCTGTGAGCTGACTGGTGCTGCTTTGGGGTATTCACGGTGAGGTAATTTCCCACAGTTTCAGGAAGAAGCGCCCGTGTGAACCGCGACATGATTTTTTTATAGAGTCTGAAGTGCTTGCATGTGGTGTAGGAGCTGGGGGAGATACAGTACTCTTCCTGACCACCTGCTCCAGCCCCCTCCAACACAGGGTGATTGAGAAAAGAAAATTCCTGGGTCTTGGGATTTCTTCTCAATGGTGAAATGGATATAGAATGTTAACCCATGTGTGTCAGAAAGCCCTTGGATAGCTGGCACGGAGAAGAGATGAAAAAGATAAGGCCACTGCCTCATCATTCTGAATTCCAAATTCCCTTAAAACCAACACATCTTAAAATCGCCCGGAAAGACCCCACACACATCGGGTGGCAGAGGGCTGCAGCAGCCCTGGAGAGGGGGTCTGATCCTGGGGGAGACCTACAGGTGAGGTGCCTAAACCATCCCTCTCCTGCAGCCCAGTGGACGGTGCGCACCAGGGACTGTCGGCCGGCAGACAGCGCCCCCCGCCGCCCTCCCGCCCCCGCCGGCCTCGGGGGAACGCCTGGCAGCCACTTACCGAGCGTGCAAGCCCGAGAACAGGCAGAGGAGAAGCAGCAGCTTCGCAGCCATGGCGCTCCGGGCGCGGGTCCGAAGCCTCTGCCGGGCGCGGCTGTCCTGGCTTTCCTCTGGCTCAGGCGCCCAGGCTACCACGGGCTATAGCGCCTTGGATCCGGCGGGCCGGGAGGGACAAGTGTCAGCTCCGGGCGCCGCGGCCCCGACGGTCCCGGCTTCGCCGGGCGCACGCGGGAAGTGTCCGCTCCCGGGCGCTCTCGGCGCGCGGGGCGGGGAGATGGGGACAGGCGGCAGGTGGCGGGGCGCCCTCCTCCCGCAACCCGAGACCAGCGGGCCACCCGCCCACTACCCGGGCTGGCTCGGGGCTCTGAGCTGGGGCCGCTGCTCCCGGAGGCGGGGCGGGAGGTCGCGGCTGCTCTGGCGGTGCCCGCCAGCCGCGGCGGGGAGGAGTTTCCCCAATTAACACGCTTGGCAGCGCCGGGCGAAGGCAGCGAGGTTTGAATGGACTCGGAGTTGGAGGTCGGGAAGGGGGCGGGGCTGGGGAGGAGAGCTTGAGGATCCCGCAGGGAGGCACAGAAAGGACCCGGGGACTGGCCCGTGTCATCGATGGAGCCCTGGGCACCGGTAGTTTTTCTGCAGCGCACCCACCCCAGTTGCCTCCTGTGCAGTGTGTCTTCTCTTAGGGACGCCATTGCAAGGAGGCAAAATGGTTTGCCCAAAGGCGATTTTCTCCACCCTCAACTCCCCCTGGTGCTTGTAATTGTGGCTTGCTGGGAAGTCCCAACCATGTCCCTTTCTTTCCTAAAAGAGAGGCTAGAACAATCAGTAATTAGCAGACGAGAAATGATTAAGGCCAGAGAGAAGGGTTCAAAGTTAAAAAGCAGGGAACTCTCCGTGGAGTGGAACTGAAACTATTTTCATGTTCCAAACTGAAAATTACCTAATTTTTCTTTGCATGACCCCTGAGAAAGCTGTTCTTTTGCCATGCAATTATTAGCTTCAACACAAATAAGAATTTTACTTTCTTAATGGAAAAAAATCATTGATAGAAAATGCATTTTCAACTACGATTATTCACAGAACCACGACAGTTTCTTTAATACTGACTGCTCCAAGGTGCTACCGTTCCAGCCAGGCTACCAAGATGATTATGAGAGGCTTCCAGGAATCCATCAGGACTGGGCCTGTGGATTGTTGACTCTCCTTCAGAGAAAGGGTCTGAGATGCCATTGGACCCTCGCCTGATTTCCAGCCATTCTTCCCAGCCATTTGTATGCATTTGGCCTCACTGTCGGTAGCCTGCATCGGGGTTGAGGGTGCTAGAACATACAGGCTTGGGAAAAGTGGGGCAAGGAGATAAGGAAGCAATTAACCATGTTAAGTGAAGATTTTGCAGTTTGATTTGTTTCAGGAGATCCCATCAGTAACCTCTTACCTGTCCTCTGTAAGTATGGCCAATAAACTCCAGCTCCATAGGGTGTGTGGGGTGAACTTTGGTTCATTGCTAGGGTCCAGGAGGAAGGTGTGGACATGGAGCATATTTCCAGAGAAAAAGGATTTTAGCCACCCTGACAAATAAATCTTTTCATAAAACAGAGAGAAGCAGGTTGCAGCTCTTGGGAATCCCTCCCTGGTCTCTGAATTCACAGATAGGGAGTGCCAGCCAGCAGTAGGCTGGAGACTGTTGTTGGTAACAGTTCTGTTTTTAAGGAAGCACTATGCTGCCTTGATTAACATGAGGCCATTGACAGCTACCTACCTGGGTGGGGACTTGGGCCCACCCAGTTTCTAGCATCCTCCTTGGCTCACACTTATGTAAGTACAAAGGTCTGTGTTCTCTGGAGATTCCTACCAGCCAGCTCCTGGCTCACTTCTTCAACCTTCTGCAAAACTCTTCCTCTCCAATTTCTGCCCCGTGCAATGGAATGCTTCAAAAACCAGTCAAAGAATGGTGCACTATTACCTTGAGTCTCTTTACCAGTGTAGTCATGTCTCGGTTTCCTCTCTGGAAACTGGTTCCAGGGTCCCTGGGAATGCTAAATCTGTCATAGAAAATGCATTGAAATTTTCATAGACCTCCCATATGGTTTAAGTCAGCTCTAGACTATTTGCAATGCCTACTGTATACAAATGCTATGTAAATAGCTGTTGTAATTATTTAGGGGATAAGCTAAATGCCTGTTTGGTACAGATACACTTTTTTAAGACAGTATTTTCCATTCAAGTTCATTTGAACCCAAGGATACAGAATCCACACATGCAGGAGGGCCACCTGCATGTCATCTCCGTGAATTTTTTAAAAATATTCTTCAAGAAAACTAAAAGGAAATGTAACAATCCTTTCATGCTTCCATTTATGACATAGTTACAGGAACCCAGGTGAAAATAACATCAGGCATGGTTCCATGGGAGCTGAGAGTCACTGTGATTGAGTCACTCAAAATCTCTGCATAGTTCCACTGCATGGGTGGAGAAAAGTCCCAGGAGGTTAACTAGTTGTCCTTAGTCACTGTGTCCACTGTGCCCATGAGCAGGAAGCTGGGCAGACACTCACTACTTCTTCCTGCAAAGTTGTATTCTCGCCATATTTCTTTTTATTTTCAGAACATGAAAATATGTTACAATATGTTACAATACAGACAGACAGGCACTTGGATACTTTTGTAAGACGTCAGCATAAGGAGAAGTGTCCTGGGATTACATGTGTCTGTATTTATTGCAACCTGTCAGAATAGAAGGCATGAGACCTTTGTACAGCGCCATGCTGGCGGAGTTTATTCTTTTCTCGTCTGCACGGGTTTGATGTGCTATTATTATGAATGAGTGCGACCCGACCTCTTCTGAAGTTTGGAGTGCTTTGCTCCACTTAGGGGACACAATGGACAAGCTCAACAGAGCTGAATATTTTACTTTAGAAAAGCCTCATGGTACAGCCTATGAAAAATACTTTATGCTAAATGAGCCAGGAGGAATGACATATTCAAAGCAAGCTCGCTCTGAGCATAAGTATAAAAGCAAAATGCAAGGTCAAGAATCTTCAAAGCATCAGCTGTTAGCCTTTGATATTTTTTTTCTCTCCCTTGCCTAAGCTGACCAGGCAGGGGTGCTTTGCAGAGCATGCGCAGTGCATCCCCTCCTTGCTGCTCCGTCTTTCCTTCTTCAGCCCCTGAGAAACTAACCAGCTCCATTTGGGTGAGCAGAATTCACTTTCCCTTCCTAAGCAGGGAAAGAAAGGAAAATAAATAGTAAAACATTAAACTCGGGATGGGGGGCGAAAGTGGCGCTTCATCCTAAGACACAAGGCTTGAGAGTCGATTTGCAAAACTCAAAACTCACGAACAGACCGTGCACGCATCCAGGCATCAGTGCTGAACTGGGGAAGACCTGGCTGGGTTGGTGCAGCTCCTGAGCCTAGCTACAGCTCCTCTCCGCAGGAGGTGGGAAAGCATAAGGGGCGGAAGCTGGCTTCCTGAGCTTGGAGATCCTCTTGTGGCTTCTTGGAGAAATACCTCTCAGGATTCCCTCTGCAGCTTCCAGTGCCAGGGAGCAAAGCCAGCCTGACATTCCAGGAACCTAGACCATCATCAGCTCGTCATTGCCTTGTGGCTTTCTGAGGCTTTGGTTTTAAACAAAACCTCCCTTGCTCGACAAATAGACTTCTAAATTGTATTGTCATGTTTTATTACTTTATGAACAAATGTCCTCTCGATCAAAAATTACTAGTGAGGATAAGATTTGTATGAGAAAATGCACTAATCTTTATAGATGTACCTGTTCTGTTGCCTTTGAACACATACATATACAATAGGTACACAAGTCCCACCTGTCCACCATCTACATGTTACTACATGGCAGTGACCGGAGTCTGTAGGAGCCAGCCATGCATGATAAGCTAAATATGAACAGGTCACCCAAAGGAAGTTCTTTACTTCCAACCATTATCACCTGCCAGAGTAGGACTCAGACATCAATAAGTTTAATAAGAGGCCTGAGTCTCAGTAGTTTACCCAGAAGCAATACCTGGTTGCAGGAAGAACCACAAATTGAGATTACCTGAGCACCACTCAAGAACAGACCATCCAAAGGAAATGCCTAACAGTCCAACCGCTGTCGATAGATAGGGTCCCCTGCCAGCACACACTCACCAGGACACCCCTAGACAAATGTCAGTCAATCAGGGGTCCTGAACCTCAGAAACCCCCACCCCCACCTTTACTACTATAAAAACCCAACTCTAACTGAGCTTGGGGCTTTCTGTTTATTCCAATACATTGGACGTGCAGAGAGACCGAGTTTGCAAACTTGCATAAAATAAAGGCTTTTTGCTTTTGCATACGGAACTCGGTTTCCTTGTTGGCTTTTGGGGGACTTCGCAGATTTGGGCATAACAGGCTGCAAAGACTAACCAACATTCAATCCTTTACAAGGAACTGGTGTGCCTGCTTTTGCACGTGACATTAAACAACCAGGAAAGATGTTCTAAACAACCCCCCATTTAGTACCTTGTGAGCTGTGCCCATGCTGCTGTGCAGTCAACAGTCAGTCATTTTATCTCTATGCATAGTACTAGCTGGCTGTGAGTACGCAACCCTTTATTTACTAGTATGAAGGACATTCCTGCATCTGTCCTCTATGGCAAATAAGTGCTCATTTCTCCAGTTATTTGACTCAAACAGAATCTCCGGGTCAAAAGAAAGGCATTTGTTAGCTGGTAATAATAATAATAAATAACACCAGAAATGTATAATGTAGTGTGTCCCTGGACCATCACTTTATGTCAGAAAAAGGTTACCTTAAGGAAGGTAACCTTGCTGGTGTGTGTGTGTGTGTGTGTGTGTGTGTGTGTGTGTGTGTGTGTAATTTTAACTTTTATTGGGAACCTATTCTATATGGATACACACCTTCTTAGACCGAGATGGAGCGGGGAGGGCCTTGGGCTTCCCACAGGTCAGGGTATCCTGCCCCATCTAAAGAAAACATGGGGAGGGCGGTAGGGTAGTGGGGGAGCGGGAGGGCCTGGGACAAGGGGAGTAAATGTAAATTTTTCTTTTAACAATTAAAAAAAAAAGAAAAAAAAGAAATGGAGCAATAAGGGCAGTAGTGGTGTATGCCTTTAATCCCAGCACTCTGGAGGCAGAGGCAGGCAGATCTAATCTTTGCCAGGCGGTGGTGGCACATGCCTTTAATCCCAATACTTGGGAGGCAGAGGCAGGCAGATCTCTGTGAGTTTGAGCCTAGCATGGTCTACAAGAGCTAGTTCCAGGACAGGCTCCAAAACTACAGAGAAACCCTGTCTCGAAAATCAAACATAAGCAACAACAATAAAAATTCATGGTGGTATTTTGGGGCTGGAGAGGTGGCTCAGTGGTGAAGAGCACTGCCTGCTCTTCTAAAGGTCCTGAATTCAATACCAGCAACCACGGGGTGGCTCACAACCGTCTGTAATGAGATCTGGTGTCTGGCCTGAAGGCATGCTTGCAGGCAGAATACTGCATACACAAGAAATACATCTTTGAAAAAAAAAAAAGAAAAGGGAGCAATAAAATGTCTCCTAATGACATTCTGCTATACTCCCAGATCAGTGTTCTGATCAGCCATCACCAGAGGGGCTTCATCCTGCTTCTGATGAAAGCAATGTGAAGACCCACTGCTGGACAGCATACACAGAGTGAGAGAGACCTTGGAACATTCAGTCTTAATGAAGGTATCTCCCTCAAATCGCTCTGCTCAGGGAGAGGAGGCAGAAAGATTGTAAGAGGCAGCGGGAATAAAGGGAGACCAAGGAAACAAGATCTGCTAGACACAACGGGACCGATACACAGAGAAACAGAGAAAAGAACATAGTAACAAGAGCTGTGGCAGCAGCTACAGGAACTTACAGGTCCCAAAGGAGAAGTAGACACAAACCCCATCCCTAACCCAGATGCTATCTCTTAAGTGTCAACTGCTCATAAAGGAAAAAATCATTTTTCTTCTTACCAGGTATAGAAGCCCCGCGTACAGCAGGTTCCATGCTCAGCTCACTGGTATTTCTGGAGGTTCTTTTTCACATAATGTTTTGTCAGGAATTTTTTTCCCCTTTCATGTCTTTCTAGTTGCAAATATAATATGGTTTCTGGTTTTGTGTTTTTATGGGATTTCTCCACGTGCAAGCATGCATGTCTCTGTACGTAGTTCGTTGTGCATTTTCTTAGGCTCTGTTCTTCTGTTTGTTCTGTCCTAGTCCTGCTTACTTTACTTTATTCTATTTTTAAATTCTAGATGCCATTAGTTTTCTAATAAGAGAAGGATAGGGTGTGCTAGTGTGTCAGTGAGGAGATTTAGGGGAAGTGGGGGAGGGGAAACTTTAATCAGAATATATTGTATGGGGAAAAAAAGCTGTTTTCAGTGAAAAATAAAGAAACCAATCACTAAGAAAGAAGGAAAGAGAGAAAGATAGATAGACATTGGATTAAGAAGGCAAGAAACAACCCTGTGGGAAACAGTAACATGAGCTCATGACTTCTCGTGCACTGTAGGCACAACTCTGCAGTGGCAGCACATGGCTACAGATTCTAGCCCTGCTGGCTAACGTCTCTCAACAGCCAGTAAGACTTCAGAAGCATAATCAGTTCATGGAAACAAAACCTAGGGATACATTTTTGAATTAAAGGAGTTAGAAGAAAGCAAGCAGGATCCTGGAAAACCTTATCACTGTGGCAAACATAAGGAAGACAAGAAAAGATGAAGGACGTGGTGGCCAGCTTGAGTGTGGCAATCATGTGGTTGTGTAGAGGAACTCAAGTCATCGTGGTGTGTGCCCCAAATATGTATGCTTTTCGCCTGTTGTATCTAAATAAAGTCACAAAATGGGTTTAGATTAAAAATAGAGAAAGACATAATGAATTCTAAACTCTACGGAGAGCCAGCTTGATGAGGCTCTTGTCTAAATCTTGGATCACTTCAGAATAAAAATAAATAAAGACAATTATGAATTCAAATGCATTGGATAAAACAAGAAAGCCCAAGTCTAAAGTGCAGATAATAGCAGAGCTGAGGGAAAGTACCTCCCAATTATAACATAACCAACTAATAAAGACTGAGCCGCATTTGAGCTAGAAGATCATTGTGGCACAGCCAGCTGCAAAAGCCACTATTGCTGCTATTGCATAAAACTAACATCGTTAAGTGCTCTCAAATAATTTCCCCGAAGAACAGTTAACATTTAAAAGAATAAAAGGAGTAGCTTTATAGTGGAGAAAGCTGGCAGACTGCAGCTTAATGCAAAGATCAATGGGATCCAACAGGGTATATTTACCGGTATGCAGGGCTAAGAAAAGCAGTGGCTGTCCAAAAATACATTGACCACTGCACTTGACCACGGGGAAACAGCAGACAGACCAAGACTCTTGGGTACATTTTGCTAGCTGTGGAATATGAAGAAAGGCCAGAGAATTTCTCAGATCTACAAGAGAAACAAAAGGAGAAACAGTAGCTATAAAATGTGACAGTCTAGCAGATGTCTTGGATTCAATGGGAAAATACCGTTGAAGATGTTATTGGAAAAATTTGATAGAGTCATACATTGGAAACTATGAATCACTTTTATATTATTCTCACAGGTTTTTCTGTTAGCTTATCAATAGTTTAGAGAGAATTGTGTCTTACATAAATCACATGTGATCACTTGTTTATCTTTCTGAATATCAGACTTGACTCATGAATGATATTAAAAGTATAAATTTAAAATTATGAAAATTAATTTGAACTGTATTTCAGCCTTAAAAGAGGGTTGATCAACTGTTTGAGTACAAGACCTACCAGTGGAAGGAGCCAATGAGGGACCTTTCTGCCATCTGGACAACTCATGCTGGTGAGGATGCGGAGCAAGGGCAACATTCTTTCATTGCTGCTGGGAGTGCAAACCTGTATAGTCACTTTGGAAGTCGGTGTGATGGTTTCTCAGAAAATTGGGAATCGATCTACCTCAAAACCCATTTATACACCCAAAAGATGCTCCCTCTTCCTACCACAAGGACACTTGCTCAACTATATTCATTGCAGCTTTATTCATAATATCCAGAAACTGGAAACAACCTAGATGTCCCTCTACTGAAGAATGGGCAAGAAAATGTGGTACATTTGCATAATGGAATATTAGTCAGCTGTTAAAAACAATGACATGAAATTTGCAGACAAATGAATGGAACTAGAAAAAGATCGTCTTGAGTGAGGTAACTCAGACGAGAAAGACAAACATGGCCTGTACTCACTCATAAGTGATATTAGCTGTAAGAAAAGGATAACCATGCTACAATCCACAGACCCAGAGAGGCTAGGTAGCAAGGAGGGCTCAAGGGAGAAGGTTGAGATCTCCCTGGAAAGGGGAAACAAAAGAGATTTCATAGGTGGACTGGGGGCAGTTGCAGATGGGAACATGATGGATAAGGTGGGGAAGGATGGAGGTAGAGGACTGAAAGAGATGACTGGAAGTGGGGAGCAGTTCAGGGTCAGGTAGAATCTGTAAGAATAAACCCAGCGACACCTAGCAATAGTGGATAAGTAGATGGAACTGGCTATCTCCTGTGACCAGGCAATACTTCCAGTAGAGGGATTGGGACACCAACCCTGCCACATAACCTTCAAACTGCATTCTGCCCTCTCTATGGTTGTGCTGACATAAGGGTAGCATGGAAATTGAGGGAGTGGCCAACCAATGATTGGCCCAGCCTGAGACCCATGCCATGAGAGTGAGTCCACCCCTACACACCTAGAGTACCAGGACAGAGAGGCTGTATGATCCAGAGACTTAGGGTAGAACCAAACATGACTGGAGAAAAGAAAATATCGATATAACCGTATTCTGTTATACTCAAAGATTGATACCTAACTCAATTTTCATCAGAGAGGCTTCATTCAGCAACTGATGGAAACAGATACAGAGACTCACAGCCAAACATTAGGACCAGCTAGGGGAATCCTGTGGAAGAGAGGAATGAAAGATTTTAGGACCCAGAGGGCTCAAGGACACTATTAGAAAATCCACAGAATCAACTAACCTGGGCTCCTAGGGCTCACAGAGACTGAACCAACAGCCAGCAAACCTGCATGTGACTAACCATGTCCCTCTGCATCTATGTGGCAGTTATGTAGCTTGGTCTTCTTGTGGGACTCCTAGCAGTGGAAGCAGAGGCTATCTCTAACTCTTTTGTTGGCTTTGGGACTCTATTCCTTGTACTGAATCACTTTACCCAGCTTTAATGCGAGGGGTGTAGTCTTTCTACCACTTGATATGCTATGTTTTCTTGACATCCTTGGAAGGCCTGCCCTTTTCTGAACAGAAATGGAGAAGGCGTGGATGGGAGTGGGCAGAGGGGAGGTGGGTGAGAGGGAATAAGAGGAGAGGAGAAAGGGAGAACTGTGGTTAGGATGTAAAATAAATAATTTAAGAAGAAGAGAGATGATCTTCTGAAGTTTTCAGCAGAAGCTTTTATGACCTGCGGGCAAGCAACGATTTATTAAATGAAATACAAAGCGGAGATGCTCACAAGAGGCTTACCATCAGGTCAAGGCGCTACCATTGGTAGCAGGAATGTGTCCCAAATGCCCATGTGGTGACTCTACAGCCTCAGCTTGGTGCACTTGGGAGGTAATAAACCTTTGAGAGGTAGGGACAAGTGGGAGGCTTTATGTCCTCGAGGACTTGCCCTTCCCGGAGGGAGTGAAGCTCAGGTCTCTTCCCTCTCTTTGCTTTGTGTTAACCACGGAGTGCGTTGCCTGCCCCTTTTAGTGATGTGTTGCCTCCCGTGCTCTCAGAAGAGATCATGAGCTGAGAACTCCAACGCCCTGAGTCGAGACGCACTGCTCCCATTTTTGACTCTTTGCAGGCGTTTGCTGCGGTGTTGCATGCTGAGCACGACATACAAGGCAAGTGGGTTGAAGGAAGAGGTTTGTTGTGCTCGCATTAAAGACACATGAAAAAAATATCAAAGAGGCCTGTGATTAAAGGCACACACCTTTCATCCCAGCACTCTAGACTGGAGGCAGGCAGATCTCTGTGATTTCAAGGCCAAGTTGGTCTACCTGGAGAGTTCTAAGCCAGCCATGGCTATGTAGTGAGACCCGTTCTCAAAATCAAATTTCCAAAAGAACCAAAAATGCAAAAGCAAGTTTGAAGCTGGTCAAAGACTCAGATGACTAATGTCATAGAAGAAAGAATTTTAGTTTCTTGTGTCAATCTAAAGAGCATTTGATGAAACCAAAGCCAGAATGAAATATCAGAATGGCTATAATTTAAAATGACAGTAAGGTGACATTTCATCAGATTAATAGCTGGCTCCTTAGTTGACACTTTAAAAGCCAGAAGAGCCTGAAGTATTGGACTCTAAGTTCTAAAAGACCAATGTGCCAAACTACACACTGTACCCAAAAAACTGTCTGCCATATTTTTGTTTGTTTTTTTGTTTTTTTAACTGTCTGCCATAGATAAAAGAGAAAGTAAACTTTCCCACATATGACAAGCTAAAAGAACTCAGGTCTGCTATACCAGAATCTCAGAGAGTACTGGAAGCAATAATCCAAGAGGCTATAGGAAAACAAAACAAAATAAAAAAAAATGAAGCTATCATCACTGATCAACAAAGCAAGACTAAGAATGCAAACGTGTTTCAACAATAACTTTAAGTGTTAGTAACCTCAACTCCTCCATAAAACTGTGGGTTAATAGAATGGACTAAGAAACAAAATTCAGCCAGGTGGGGAGACACACATCTTTAATCTACCACTTGGGAGGCAGAGGCCTGGGAATATCTGTGAGATAAAGTTCACCCTGATTAATACAGACAATTCCAGGATAAGAATAACCAGTCTTGCATAAAGAGGCCCTGTCTCAAAAAACAAAACAAAACAAAACAACAAAACAAACAAACAAACCTATATTTCTCTAGTCTAAAAGAAAATCACTTACCTTAAAGATGCATACATTGAAGTAAAAGTTGGGGGGAAAATGGTGCTCCATGCAGACACAACCAGGAGGCAAGCAGACATTGTCATGTTAATACCTGAAGACTTCAAATCAAAGCTGATTAGGAGAGATAAAGAAGGTCACTTCATCCTTATCAAGGGATCAGTTAACCAAGAAGTTAATTATGGAAATTTGATTTTGAGAAAGGTCTTAAAATTACTATCCTAAACTTCAGCACCAAATTCTGGCTTATCAGTCATAAACAGCATGCCATCATACTATTAGACTGAAAAACACAGATTAATGAATTACCGCTCAGTAATAGTAAGCAATTGCATTACTCCACTTTCTCCAATAGACACGTCATCAGGACAAAAGACAAACATAAAAATATCAGAATTAAATGTCTTCATGCAACAAATGGCCCTAACAGACACCTACAAACTATTCCTCCCAAACAAACACCAAAGAATCCCCATCTATTATTCAATACCCCAAGGAATCCTTTTTAAAAATATACCATATACTGGGACATAAAAACAAACCCTTTGAATTTTTAAAAAATTCTGCAAAACTGAAACATCTCCATGTACCCTGAGATCACAGAGCAATAAAATTCAAAATCAACGGCAAATAAAACTTGAGTAATTATAAAAATTCATGGAGATTAAACAACTCATTACTGAATGACAAATGAGTCAAAGATGAAGTTAAGGAAAGGTATCAAAACATTTCTAGCACTAAATGGAAACACAGCAATACCTCGGGGACATGCAGTAACCGAAGTTCTAGGAGGGAAATTGATAACATTAAGTGCCTGCCTTTAAAACATCAGAAAGAACACAAATACAATGACTTCATGATCTGACTCGAGAGGAAAACAAGAACATATCAAACCCAAGTCTGGTAGGCGGAAATAAATAATAAAAACCGGAGACGAAATTAGTGACATAGAAACAACGAAAAAAATGCAAGTCCACTAACCTAATAGCTGATTCTTTGAGAAGATAAACAAGATTGCCAGCCCTTGTGACAATTAACCAAAAGAAAGATGACCCAAATGCATGGACTCAGACATAAAGAGGAAAACATTGCAAAATCCACCATGAAAATTCATATATTATAAGGAAATATTTCATCGCCCTCTATTGCATCAAGTTGAAAATCTAAAAGCAATTAATTTTTAGTTTCTGCCAAACCCCCAAAGTTAGGCCAAGAGGAGATGAATAGCTTAAGCCAACTTATAGCAAATAAAGAGATAAAAAATAATAAAAAAAAAAGTCTTACCAGTCACAAAAGCCTAGGTCCAGATGCATCCATGGCAGAATTCTACCAGAGTATATTCTCTTGTATTTTATTAGTTCTTTGATAATTTTATACACTGCATTTTGATCATATTCATTCCCTCCCTTAATTTCTTCCAGATCCACCTCCCTTCCCAACCTACCTGTGCCCTCTTTTTCTTTTCAAGCCATCAAGTCGCTGGGCATTGGTGACCCACACATATAATCCAGAACTCAGGAGGCAGAGGCAGGTAGATTTCTGTGAGTTTGAGGCCAGCTTGGTCTACAAGAGCTAGTTGCAGGATAGATAGGGCAGAGAAATCCTGTCTCAGAAAATAAATGAATGAATGATAGATAGATAGATAGATAGACAGACAGACAGACCGACAGACAGACAGACTGACCCATCAAGTCTAGTTTGTGCTGCCCATATACTTACTCTTGTTTATGTGACCTTCACTGAAGGGTAGCCAACACACCAGATACCATACTATTAAAGGAAATGGATTCTCCCAGGCCCTGCAGCTTTCAATTATCAATAGCTTCTTAACTAGGGCTGGAACTTAAAGGCCCAGCTAGCACAAGACATCCCAAGACTAAGTTTTTAACACCAAGGAGGTTTATTTGTCCTAGAGAGAAAAGGGGGCAAGGAATGAGACAAAGATGGGAGCTAGAGGATGCAGAAGAAAGGGAAGGGAGCAAGGGAGAGGGGAAGGGATATTTGCCCCGGGGGACAAAGGACTGCCTCTGTGTAGAGAAGAGACAGATGTGACCTATAGGCAAATGGCAGTTTTTAAAGGGAAGCTAGGAACCCCTGTGTTGGGATGAGCTGGCAATCATGTTAATTAAGGTAGCCAAAAGGGGGCTTTTGAGTGCTGGACTTCAGGACCTTGATGGCCAAATAAAGGAAGAGATCTTGGCAGCTAGCTTTAGGAATGTAATATAATGGTATAGCAAGGGAGAGGGAAGGGAGAAGGGCAATGACTGCCAGTGCCATGGTTGCCATGCTTGGGCCTCTTACAGCATTCATTCCCATGTTTTTGTTTTATTATTGGATCATTAGGTGTCACAGCAGAGAACATCATTCTCTTCGGCTGCTTCCCGCTGACACTGAGGCATTGTTCTTAGGGACACAGAATACTGGAATGTCGGTCGAGTTCAGGAGGAGTAGGCTGTGCCAGTTGATGTCCAGGTTCTGTAGGATCATCTGAGAATAGGGAAATATAGTTTGTCAGGCTTAACCAAGATGCAGATTCCAAGGTAACAGCTGGGGCTGGCACCCTAGTTGCCAGAGTAGTCTACAGTTGATTTTAAATCTGCTAGAACTGATGGACTGGGAGAGAGGTAAAGCTAAGGAGTTTAGGGGAAAGTCTTTCTCTTAGATATATAATTGAAACTTTTAGGCCCGTAGTCTGTGTAGCTGGGAAGAGGAGTCACAGACCAGAGAAAGGGGGAGAGATCTCACCATTGGGAATAGGCAACAGGCAGGATATTTAGACTGTTTGTTGGCAGGAATATTTACTGGAGTCTGTTTGGGAATTCTTTAGAGGATCCAGGAAGATTTAGATTGGCTTTATAAGGTTAACTGGGGAGCAATTGTTTTCTGAAAGCAAAGTCAGGTTGTGCTGGGGAGGGTACAGATTGAGTGGCTTCCGTTGTATTAGAGTCGTCTTTCCTGGGGTGTCCAAGTATGTTCTAGCGTGGACCTGCTTTTGGAACACGAATGATTGGGGAGGCTCTTGGCAAATGGCCAGAGGATCGTCTCCAGCATGTTCTGGGATTTGGAAGAGTGAGAGATTATACCAATGGAGGCTGAAGAAAGGAAGAGGAATGACACACAGGTGGTCTTCGGAAGCTGTTGCCAGATTAGAAGGAAAAAATATGCCAGTTTTGGAGAAGATCCTCTTCTAGTAAGGGGGTAGGGGCTGAGAGGGTTATTAGAGAGGAGTCAGCAAAGGAAAAACTGTGAAAGGCACAATTTAAAGGAGAAGTCTGCAGGGATAGGGTCAAGGCTGGTATATTGGAGCAGGGCCTACATAGGCAGCCTGAGGGATTGAGGGGGATTTTTAAACTCGTCTTGAGTTACTTTCTGGATTTTCATACTTCAAGTCCCTTCCTCAAACACTCACAACTAACTTAAGCTTTATACTTTTAGACCTGCATAAACCTATTTAAGTTCCTGTGTCCTTAGACCATTATAACTTATGTGATTTATCTTTTTGTGATTTTCATAACCTGCTTGTCTACTTTTTATAAACTTTAGGAACTACAGATCTGCCAGCCAGGTAAAGTGTAGATACGAAGTGAGCTGACCAAGCATAGGCGCTTACTGTGAAAGCTCCAGTTAGCCACTGACATCATCAGAGACTTGTGAAGGGCAAATTTGGGTAGGATGCTGTGGAGTAATCCTCTGATACACTGTGAAGATTTGTCACTCAAATTGGTTTAATAAAACGCTGATTGGCCAGTAGCCAGGCAGGAAGTATAGGTGGGACAACCCAACTGAGGATGGTGGGAAGGAGAAGGGCAGAATCAGGAGCTGCCAGCAGACACAGAACAGGAAATGGATGTGCCATACTAATAAAGGTATCAAGCCATGGTGTGTCAAGTAGAGCAGAAATATGGCTTAATTTCAGTGTAAAAGTTAACAAACCTGAGCTGTTGACCAAGCATTTATAATTCATACTCTGTCTCTGAGTTAGTTATTTGGGACTGGGCAGTTGGGACCAGAAACATCTGTTTACAGTAGGAAGTGTAATTTAAATGGTTTTTCTATTTACCAAAATTTATAAAATTTATTTAAGATTTATAAAATCAAAATGACAGAGACTTACTTAGCCAGTTGTTTGGGGCCCACGTGGCACACGAGAGGTTGAAGTGGTCATGGTCAGTCTCCAGCTACCATGTTCAAGCAGTGTTGACTCTTTAGTTGCCGTGAGGAACAGCATGGCCTTTGACTGTCAGACTCAGGACTGAGAGGTTTTCCTGTGGAGAAGTGTAGGCCCATATTTCTATATGGTGTGGCAGCCAGGCTATGAAGCCATAGGCCCCACCTGAGGTGGTCACAGAGCCCTGCAGACAGGCTGTCACTGCCCTAACAAAGGGTCAGGATGTTGTTGCTCCTTTCTTTGTAATCTGGAGGATGCCTGATTGAGATGCTAATGCAAACCTAGTGACAACTAGCATACACAGCACACAGGTGAATGAGGACTTGACAAAACGCCATTCACCTGGTTACCTAGGAGATAGAATGTTGGTGTATTTCCGGTTCAGTTTATGTTTTGGTATAAAAGCTGTTTGGAGAATAAATGAGAGGAATTCTTTAGAATGTGAACTCAGGACTTCATGAGGGACCACTGAGAATCACCCTTCCGATTAAGCCATGTGAGTTGTGTCTTTATTCCCATGCCTCCACACAGGTCCAGAGAGAGTTTATGTTGGGGTCTGGTTGAGAGAAATAATTTATGGTCTGGGCTAGCACCAGACCCCGACAAAGAAGGATTTGGGAAAACTGACCTAACTTAGATGAAGCAGAGTACAGCAGTCAAACCAAACCTGTCTGTAGTTTGCGAAGGGACTTGGCAGGCCTGGGACAGTTTTCCCCGGTGGTTAGCAGTACCACAATCAAGGTGAAATCATTAGTGTGATACCCCATCTATTTTCTATGGAGATTTTAAAGATTTATTTTGTCAAAAGGGGTCTATCTATTTTGGAAAAGGTTATATTAAACATTTTAAATGCCATATTCAACAGATCTCTAAAGAGTTTCAGGACCAGTATCTATTAAGTATATTTGATTTTAGGTGTAACTTTAAACTAGGTGTGTATAGTTTAGGACAGAGGGTAGAAAGTGAAACTACTGAAGGGAAGTAGAGATGAGAGACTTTGGGAAGTGTATAGCACAGTTAAGATATAAGAGATTTGGAGATCACGTGTTCTGTTAGCTGTAGGCAGTTTATGACAGGAAAGGTTGAGAAAGTGGCTGAAGAGGAAGAAGAAGGCAGAGAGAGATGGGGGATGAGAGAGCCATAAAATATATGCAGCTCCTGGGGAGAGGCAAGAGAAAAACCTAAGGGAGGTTTCCAATATCATACATCATGAGCATGTAGAGAAACTGGAGGCCTTCTAGGACAAACCCAAGGTCCCTGACGGATGTTGCAGAGACCAAGAAAAGGATCTAAGGGAGCTGTGGAACTTAGCAGACAGCTCCTGGGGTGGGGGTGGCAGCCTAGCCATTTGGCTAAGGAAGCTGCAGTTCCTAGGGGAAGGGGAGGGAAGATATGGATTTCCTTGGGTTACAGGTTGTTAAGTAGGACTGGACAGGCTGACTGGACCATGTATAGTTATCCAGAATGGGCAGGCCCAGGGTGGAATGGCAGAATTAAAAGTGGGGAATTTTGCTTTAAGAGGAGAGGGGGATAGGAGGCTCCTGCTGGTAGCTGTTGTAGCAGAGAAGAAGGCAGGGCTGTGGGCACAGTGGAAAAGGTTCCCCCAGCTTTGGTGATGGAGGAGGCAGGGCTTACTTTCAACAGTTTCCAGAACATAGGTGGCAGGTTGAAAAGAAGGGGGACTTTGTGCAGACAGAAGACCAAAACAAAGAAACAAAAAAAAAACCAAACAAACAAACAAACAAAACCAACAGAGACATAAGAGTGAGGGGAAAGGAGAAAGAGACCATCTCTTTCCATCTTTCAGGCATCAGGGTCAATTTTGGGTACTGAAAGGCACCAGTAATATTGGGTATGGGTTATCCAGGTAGAGAGAGCTGTTACTGTCACTAGTGGAGATCAGTGAGCCAAAGTCAAAAGACAGAGTGTCCCCATGAGTCTTAAGAGGCCAATAACAAGGTCTTTGGGAGGAGGAGTTATCACTAAGACTCTGGTTACCGACGGGGGGGGGGGGATTATTCCAAGAGAGATCTGTGACCTTTCCACAGGATTTTTAGGGTTTGGTGGTGGGGAGGGGGAGGCTCCAGATTCCAGTGGTATATCCACCAAAAGTGAAATGAAAGCCTGCCAACTACACCACGCTGAATGGGATTTGCTTATCAGCTGTGTGAAGGAGTGTGGGGAAGACTCATCAGTTAGCCACTGTTGGTTGGAGAAGGCAAGCCCTGGAAGGTCCCAATGTGGGGGTGGTTGGTACTGTAGACAGATCTGAGTTTCAGAACCAATGAAAGGACCAGCCCAGCACAAGACACCCTGAGATCAAGTTCTCAACACAAAGATTTATTTGCTCCATAGTGACAAAGGTCAGGGAAACAGACACACAAAAAAGGAGAAAAGATAAAGGAAAAGGGGAAAGGATATTTGCCCCCCAACCCAAGAAACAAAATACTGCCTCTGGGTAAAGAGAAAACAGATGTGGCCCATAGGCAAATGGTAGTTTATAAAGGGAAGGGGGAAAGACCCTGTGCTAGGATCAAATTGGTTAATTTTGAAGGGGACTTTTGGTGGCTGGACTTTAATACTTAGAGAGCTGGACCTTGATAATCAGCCTTAGGAGGAGGGAGTAGCCAAATAAGGGAATAGATGTTGGTGACTAGCTTTAGGAATGTAATCTAATGGTATAGCAAGGTGGAGGGAAGGAGGAAGGATAAGGCCTAACCAGTACTATGTTTGCCTTGCATTTGCCTGGTAGAGTCCTTCAGGGACTTCTGGTCTTCCTCCCATCTCCAGACTGGAGTTCCAGCTGGCTTGAACTTGCAAAGGTTTTGGGCGTGCTTTCTCAAAAGCCATGAATTCAAATGTACAACTGCTCTATGTTGTCAAGAAAAACCCACTGTTTTCTTGTAGTCTCCACCACCTCTGGCTTTCGCTACTTTCTACCCCTTTTCTGCAATGACTCTTAAATGTAAGTGGAAGGATTGTGATGTAAAGATCTCCTTTGGGGCTAAGCATCCCACAGTCTATTATTCAGTGTACACTGACCATCTATTGGTCTCTGTGTTAAGTGCCATGTACTTACTGCAAAAAGCAGTTTCTCTGATGAACGTTGTGTTTTGTGACAGACTTCTGGAGATCAGCAATACTACAAGTCTAATACTCCAGAAAGGGAACCGACAACATACAGAAGTAACTGTAATGATTGGCCCAATGGGTAATTATTGGAGTCACTTATAAGAACATGGGTGGTTATTTACAGTATCTGAAAAGCCTCAGACAGCTGCATCACCAAAACCCACCCCAGCCGGAGTGACAGCTCACAAAAATTGGCACACTGTACTGCCTGAAGGCAGCTTAACAGGCTGGGAAGTGTCCTCACCAGACAGCTTAGTTGGTCTGAGCCTCTTTAAAGCAGTTCTGCTGGTCCCTGCTTGTCCCTGCTCTGTTTGTCTGGGAGTCTTTCTTTGTAGCTTGCCTGGTCTGAACGTGACCCTCAGTAGTCTTTTCTGTTTATGTTCTTGGGGGAAGGAGCTCAGTGAACCTGGTCAATTTCAGGGACTTCCTGAAGCTAATTTTTATTGTTTACATTCTATTTTAATGAGCTTCCTTTTGGGGTAGCATGTTTTAATCTCAGAGGAAACTGCTACACAGCAGGTGGTCTCTGTTTTACTTTCTGTTGGGTCCCTTGAGGACAGGCCTTCACATCCCCACTTGATCTGTTTTGCACTCTTGAGGTTGGCTGAAAACAGGAACAAAAACAGGAACAATCTGTTGTTTTCAGCAATGTTTCTAAGAATGTTTACCCCTAAGCCATGTAAGTTGCAGTGAGAGCATCCTGCTTTTGCTAGCTCAGCCTCTCCTGTTGAGGGCTATATATACTGTGTGAGAAAGTAAAATAAAGGCTTGTCTGCAGAACCTGAAGTTGTGCTGTATGTTAATCCCAACATCTCTCGCTCAGAAGAACTACAGTTGCTGTGCTGGCATGGCACTTTCTACTTGGTCAAAAGTTGCTTGGGAAGGAGCAGGTTTATTTGAGTTTGCAGTTTTTAACCCCTCTTGAAGGGAAGTCATGTCAGGAAGGGAAGGTAGGAACGTGAGGCAGGAACTGGAGCAGAGGCTGCAGGAGAATGTTGCTTTCTAGCTTGCTGTCCCTGGCTTGCTCACACCATCCATGGCCACCTGCCCAGAGGTGGCACTGTTCTCAGTGAGCTGGGACCCCTGCCTCCAACGTCAGTCACTAATTAAGAAAATGTCCTACAAACTTGGCTACAGTCTAATCTGATGAAGGTGTTTGTTCTGCTGATGTTCCCCTTCCCAGGTAACTCCAGCTTGTGTCAAGTTGTCAAAAACCTAAAAAAAAAAACAGGTATCGACAGATATGCTCATCTATGAATAATATGACCATCGTTAGTCAAAGACATGTCTTTCTGTATTGATCATGTCTCTGTTCTTTAAGCAGCGGTGTTTACAGTATTCAAGAGGGGGCTAGTCCATAACTGGTTAGGGGTCTCAATTTTCTCTGTCTGGTGTTTGGGGATACAGCCTCTGGCTGGCTTTTCTGTTTCTTTGCTACAGTCTGGTGCTTTCAGCAGTTTCCCAGGAGCCTGGGAAAGGATTCTCATGGAAATGTGGAAAGGTCCTGGGTCTCAAGGATAGGCTAACTGCAGTGCTTGAGGAAGGCAGCTGCCAGGGCTTTGGGACCCGGATTCCATGTGATGGATAGAGGGTCCCTGGTAGGGATCTGGAATCTGACCAATCCTAGATAAAAGGAGTCAGAGAGACAGGAAGTGACTATCCTTGGCAAATAACTGAAAGACTTGGGTGACCCAAATAGGGGAAGAAAAGGATGATGCATGCTAGAAGCTTGCCTGAGAGGGAATGGGGGAACAAAGGAAGGGTTGGTAGGGCACAGGAATGGTGGAAATGATGTAAATACAGCATTGTCTTAGTTAGGGTTACAATTGCTATGACGAAACACTGTGACCAAGGTAACTTGGGGAGGAAAAGATTTATTTGGCTTAGCCCTCCACATTACAATTAAACATTGAAGGAAGTCAGGACAGGAACTTGGAGGTAGAAGCTAATGCACAGGCCATGGAGGGATTCTGCTTACTGGCTTGCTCATCATGACTTGCTCAGCTTGCTTTCTTAGATAACTCAGGACCACCAGCCTAGGAATGGCACAAACTACAGTAAGCTGGGCCCTTCCACATCAATCGCTAATGAAATGGGTTAACAGCAGCGGTAACACCATTACCCCCCTTCTCCCAAGTCCAAAATAGGGACATCAGCCAAGATTCCCTGCTAGCCTAAGCAGGATGCTAGGTGGCTTGGTATCTGAAGGCAAGGCCACTCGGACCCACAGAAATAGTAAGCCTATAGTCTGAAAGTCGGGCCTAGCTAACAAAGAGATAAAGGATGAATAGAGAACACCAGATGTCCCTAGACAAGGACAAAGCTGATGTGACTGAACTTTTCCCTCGCCTCAATTAAAGTAGCTAAACTGTATAATCACATATCTGCTCTTGTAGAATATAAATAATAGCTCTAGGCTAGAAGAGGCAT
This sequence comes from Dicrostonyx torquatus, assembly GCA_028555095.1. Taxonomy (NCBI): domain Eukaryota; kingdom Metazoa; phylum Chordata; class Mammalia; order Rodentia; family Cricetidae; genus Dicrostonyx; species Dicrostonyx torquatus. The sequence continues at coordinate 462,640 of JAQHUG010000279.1, read as the reverse complement.
GCTCAGTTTTTCGAACGCTGTAGCATCCTCAGGTCTGAGAAAATAAACCCTCTTGCATTTTGCATCCAGCTGGCCTGGTGTCTTGTGTCTTGACGGTGGGTCGAAGGCACCCAGGTCTGGGGTCCTTCAGCTAAGAAGATACCCAACACGCCTACACAGGAATCCTGTCCAAAATTGTCAGAAATATTTTTAAATATACTTTTCTAATCAAATTTATCAATATCTTATTACACCTGGATTTGAAGACAGGGAATTTTCCCAATGTCCCACGTGGTAAAAACACATGCAGTTCTCCCTCTGATGTCTGTTCCGCTTCCATCTTAACCCTTGTGTTTCTGATAAGAGGTTTGTGTAGAGCTTTGATGTTCACTGAGTGCCCATGCAAGTGGAAAGTACCACTTTTGGCAACTGATTTGAAATGCCACCATCTCTACTTCTCCATGTGTCTCTGGCTATGGCAGAATGCTCTGGTCTATGCTTCCATGTTGAGGGTGTATTCCTGTGATTTGCTCTATCAGTTCAATTTTCAGGGTTTTAACTAAAGTCTTTGTCTACTTTGAACTGACTTTTGTGCAGAATGAGAGATGAGAGACTACTTACTGCCATTGTTTTGCAAATTGATAACTAATTCTACCAACTCCATTTGTTGAATATTTGACTTTTTCCAATATATGTTTCTGACACCTTTGTGAAAAAAATTCTGTGACCATACCCATGTGTGTTTATTGCTGGATCCTCTACTCTGTTCCATGTGTCCACACATCTGTTTTTACAGTAGCCCCATATTATCTTCATCACATGTGTGTGTGTGTGTGTGTGTGTGTGCATGCAGAGGACATGGTGTAGAGCCTTGCAAGCTCTGTGCTTGCCTTTTCATTCTTTGTGAACTCCTATGTGCCCTGTTTAGTTGGCTTGGGCAGCCGTGTTCTTTTGGTGTCTTCCATCCACCCCTCCCCGACTCCTAGAGTCAATCTTCCACCTCTTCTGATGGTTATAAAAATAGACATTAAGTCTTTTAAATATTTCTAAATATTTAGAAGGCAGAGAAGACTGCAGAATTTCCAAATGTTCAAAGAAGGGGTTCTCTTCGCTTTGACACTAGCTCTTCCAGTGGAGACTGATGTGGATTGAAGACTCAGTGTCATCATTGTGATTTCCCTCGAGGCTTATCTTTCTCCTGGTACATCACCATAATCACTCACTGCTGAGTTTTTGGAAGGAAAAATCCAATTCAGGAGACCTGGTCTCTTATTTAGTGACATTCATTCATTTTTTTAGTCATTCATTCATTCACTCACATTTCTCTCTTTTTCCCCTTTCTTTCTCTTTCTCCCATCCTTCTTTTTCCCCTCCTGCCATCAGAATCTGCTTCCTTCCCTTTTTATTATGAAAGGAGTGATGCACTAACATAGGACATTAAATTTATGACATCACAGAATTGCAGAATTATAAAGTACAGATGTAAAGACCATGTTTTTAGTGGGAAAAATATCTAAGGTATGCTTAATATAAGCATTTGCCCAGGCCCAAGGAGAGAGACTGTCATCTGGGTCATATTTGTTTTTATTCCACGTTCACAAAAAGGAGTTTTATGATATGGTGAACCCAGACTGACAAACCAGGAGACAGAAATCTAGTCCAGCATTTTCTCCTAACTGGTACCATAATTTCGGGCAAAAAATCAATGTCTTTGAGTTGCAGTCTCCGTGTTTAGAAAGCAGAAATTTCTCACTTGTTGCTGTTTTCCATCGTGTGTTCCATGAGAGATCGAGAGTGCAGCTTCTCAGGAGACATCAAGTCAGCGGACAGGTTTACATCCCCTTTCCCATCTTCAACAGAGTGCATTTGCCGCTAAGACTTGCCCTGGATCGACCTTTAGGCTCATCAGTCATTTGCAGCTACGACTTGCCCTGGATAGACCTTTAGGCTCATCAGTCATTTGCAGCTACGACTTGCCCTGGATAGACCTTTAGGCTCATCAGAAAATACTGGCTGTGCACTGTTAGAACACCCTCTCTTTATATTTGTGGCGATATAAACACGACACTTTTTAATCATTCCAGCTCTGAAGGCAGAGCAATATAATTTATAATTATCTCCAGAAATGTTATTGCTCTCCTCGTCATCATTTCCCCAAGGTGATTCTTTATCATGTTCCCATTAAAAATAACAAACTCTGAGAATTTCTGCAACACAAAATCAGAGAAGGAAAAACAAATGTGATTATTTTTGGTAAATATTCATCAGATTCCAGGTTCAGCAGCACATAATGAAATGGGTAGTCTCCGAACAAGTTCAGCAAGGACTTTTGAAAAACCCAGACATTAAAATATTGCCTGCAGCCTGGTGAGGACAGTGCCATCTTCTGTTGAGAGCGAGAGGTTCAAGATGGTGCTAGTTAACACTGGGATATTACTTCTCTGTCTTCTTCAACCTGCAGTGTGATGCTACACAGCCAGAGAGTCTAACAATCTAGAATTGAAAAGTAACCGAGAACCAGCCTTCACGTAGAACCTTAATGTTGGTTTTCATGCTGGCGTAGCGGAAACACATCATCCTATGGAGACCATCCGCGTACAACAGGAAAACGTTTCCATGAAACATTAGAGTGATTTTTCCGCCACCGTTTTCTGAGATCCTGAGCATCGCTGTGGAAGGAACGGTAGACGAGCTAGCTGCTGAGATGGCTGAGCCAGTAAAGCGTAAAGACCTGAGCTTGACCTTGAGCACGAGGTAAGAGCTGGGTGTGATTCTGTGTGGCTGTCACAGGAGCCCTGGGAAGACGGAGAAAGGAGCATAGCTGGGGCTTGCTGACGGGCCAGTCTAGAGGAAATGGTGACCTCCAGGCTCAGTGAGAGAACCTATCTCAAAAAATAAGGCAAAATGTGACTAAAGAAACCATCTGGCCTGCATTTGACCACAGATAGGCACTGGCGCATACAAACACATGTGTGCATACGTAAACACATATGTACTCATGCACACATGTACAAAAAGACATAGAAGGGGAGTTGGGGTATCTGCTTGGCACCTACCTTGTATAAACAGGCCTCATCATCAATTTGATATTCTCGAGGGTTACAACTCCCCGGCTATAATTCTGAAGTTTCAAATCTAGGGCAGAGCGTGTTCCTTCCAACCTGCTGATATTCCCTCCAACAGTAAGCAAGTGAACCAATTGCCCTGCCTGGCCTGACTATTCATGGACATCTGAAGGCAGGTGCAGAGCTAGGATCAGCAGTCCCCGGGCCCATAAGCGAGGTTGTATGGCCAGGCCCTAGGAAGAAGGGAACGAAGCCAGAACAAAGCCATCACCTGGCCCAGAAGGGAGGAGACACAGACAAGAGCAGTACAGGAGAGTGTAGAGACAGGACCAGTGGCCACCATGCCTGTGTGCTGAAAGAAGCACACAGAGATCCAGGGTAGGAAGGGAGACGGACCGTACCTGTCTGTGCTGGCCATATCAAGAGGTATCCCCACGAAGCCTTCCCCTGCGTAATTAGGTTTGAGGAGCAAGCCTTCCCCTGCATAATTAGGTTTGAGGAGCGGGGATCACCCACTAAGCTTGGTTGTTGTGTTTTTCTCCAAGCAAGTTCATATTAGAATTTTATGCCATTTTTCAGGAAGTCAGTTAATCAAACACTGAATTTGAAACATAAATAACATATGCCCATAAGATCAGTTCATGTTTAAATTTTTTTAATGAACATTTAAGATTCATATACAAAAGCTAACAGAGCGATAATCCAATCATGAAATATGTACAGGGAAATGAAACGGAAAAGAACTCAACTACAGTTTCTCAGCACTAGAGCAGCAGCAGGAGGAGCTGGCGTTCCAAAGACAACGGACACAGAGTGCTGAGGCTAAAAAGGACCGAGACCTTGTGGCTTTAAGGTTTTAAGTTTCTTTTCTTTCTTACTCATTATTAAGGTTGTAGAAATAAATTTAGTGTCCAGTAAAATCAAAGTTAACTTGGGATCAGTTCATTTTTTCCCCTGGGGGAAATATTTGATCTGCTAATCTAACATCCTATGTGCTTCTCATTAAATTTGTCTGCATAAATGTTTGCTTATTCTATTTCTTAATGTCACCCCATGCAGTATGTTACTAATTTCAGAACGGGAAGCGTTAAAGGCAATTAGTGCTGGACTGAAGTGTCCACAGTTTGCTCTTCATGGACAGTGTGCACCCCGTGATGTTTTCCCTGTGCAGCTGTCAAGTAGCCATCGCCGGGGTGCCTTAAAATGTTTTGTCAGCTGGGAAAAACGGTATGAAATGGCATTCGAAGTAGAAAAAAGTCATAGACTTGGAACAGTTAAAAATAGACTTATCTTGTTTGTAAACTATTGATGTTAGGGCACTGAGCATCTGAGTGTCAGTCATCGCCTCCCGTTTTTCTAAAAGGTTCTTTGCCTTATTTGTTAAGGGGACATCTTTGAAACATTGGAAGTTACACGTAGAAACATCAAGGCAATATTATTTGTACATATTATTAAACATGCAAAAATCTTCCTGAAAGAGAGTGCCCAGTCAGTCTCTGTGAGCTTGGGCTCTCTGTGGTTCCATTTCTCTGGGAGTGTAGTTTCCTAGAAGTTTGGGTTTTCCCTAGCTTATTTTGGAGAAGCGGCCCCTTTTATCACGGGCTCTCTATTCAAATATGTTGCCCAGTAAACTAAGTTAAAAGTGCCAAACAAGATAGGGAAGACAATCCGGGACATCTTGTCAATCTTGCTGATGCTGTTATAGGTCTTTTTACTCTCAGCCGTCTTCTCTTCAGGTTTGACCACCGAGGCGGAAGATGCATTCCCACTCCCTGCGGGCAGCTGGTCCTTTGGGATGTTTGGAGGATGAGTCAACTTCCCAGTGGTGAAAGCATTTGTTGACTTATTTAGTTTGAGTTCGCGTTCTTTTTTCTGCAAAACAGGATAAGAAGGTAATGATATGTCAGCTTTGAGCTCCTGTTAACGGTCTCAGCAGAGACAAATGAACATGAACTCAGCTCTGGAGGAGGACAGACATCCACAGACTTCCAAGCCTAGAGTCTGGGAGTCACCAGATAGGTGGACTGAGAGTCCTTGTTGGTGTCAGTGTTGGGTGTTTCTCAGGAACCTAATGTCAAATGAATTAAGATCTCTCTTGCACCACACAGCAACAATCATTTCTTAAAGTGTGCCTGAGGGGGTGAGTACTCTATGTGGCTTGCTGTAAGGAACATTCTAGACTGACCTAAAGAGAATGAAAAGAAGAATGATTAAAGATGGTCACTTGGTGTAAGGTGTATCTCAGAAAGGGCCCCTGAGAATCATCCACGCCACTGCTTCCAACAGTGCTCCCTCTGTTCACTGTGAAGCAGTGTCCCTCCTAAGAATGTGTCACTAGTTATCTCCTGTTGATGAGCACGTGTGCCGTCTCCTGATCTGACCATCCTGGACTCAGAAACTGTCAACACCCTTGTTCACGCTGTTCTGATTTTGTTTGTTAAATTACATATGAAATGCTAGATCAGGGAATAAACTTACTGTGGAAAAATAAGAACTGTAGTTACATTCAGAGCGGGGAGGACAGGAGCTGTCTAGAAAGAGATATGGTGAGCTTTCTAGAAGCTAATGGCCTGACAGGGATTTGGGGACCACAGGACTGTGTGTCTGCAAGAATCCCACAAAGATATGCTTACTGTTTGTGTACTTCAGTTTGGGCATTTTCTCCTCGAAGAGAATAAAATCAATAGTAAACCACACTGAACTCGGGTTAATGGTATGAATGGGATCTATTTTGATATGCATAAAAATAAAATGGATGATGGCTGAAAGCTAGATCAATGAACAGATGATAGTGTACAGATGATAAATGGATGCGTGGCCCCATAGATGGACAGATGATGGATGAATGGATGATAGATTTGTGAATGAGTGGATGGATGAATAGATAGATATGATACATGGATTTTTACAACATAAATACAATAGAAAGCTACTAGCAGAAACAGTTTCATCATTGGCTATGCTTGAAAATATACATATGAAAATACTGCTGTAAGTTTTCACTTCAATTTCATTCCCCAAATAATATCAACTCATTAAATGAAGTTTAAGTAAAACATAGCAGTGTAAATTATGTCAGCCACTGAAGATGTGCGAAGCTAACAGGCAGAGAGCGAAGGGAGTGGGGGTGCAGATGAGACCAGACGAGAGCCAAGCACTCAGGCAGATGCAAGGAGTCCAGGACCACCTAGAGACAGGTTTACCTGAGATTAAAACCTTCCAACTCGGAGTTCTGTCACTAAGACACAACATATTTACAGGGAGGGAAAACCGCAAGAAGCAAACAACTCATAATACCTCCAGGAAGTCCCTGAAGCTGACGAGATTCACAAGGCCTTCCCTCTCCAAGAATATATAAGCTGTAAAGATTGCCAAAAGTCCCTGTTCCCCAGGTCTCTTCCCCAGGCCCACAACACCCCAGCTCATTGCTGGCCCCTTTGCTGGGTCCTATTCTCAGCCCTGTTGAACATCTGACCTGCAGGGGCAGGACACACCAAACAGAACTGGTGAGTGACCAGCCTGCCAGAAGAAGTGCACCCTTCCCTAGATTCTGTCCCCTGGGACCCTTCCCAGGCCAATGCCTTCCCAGCTAGCCCCTGACTCTAATGCTGGGCCCTGCTCCTAACCCCAGTGAACTTCTGCCACTTAGGCACAGGCCACACCAGCCATAAAAAGTAAGTGCCCCACCTGTGGGTGAAATTGACTCCCTCCCTTGAGTCACTTTCTCTGGGACCCTTCCTAAGGCCCACTCCATCTCAATTCGACACTTACTTCATTGTTGGTCTCTGTCTCTGTTTTCAATAGACCTCCACCAATAGGGGAAGGCCGTACCAATCAGAACCAGTAAGAGACCTGCCTGTGGGTGGAACTGCCCACTCCCTAGATCCTGTATTCTAAGACCTTCCTATAAAATAGCCTTTCTAGTTCATCTCTGGTCCCAGAGCTAGACCCTGCCTCCAACCCTACTAGACTCTCTGCCACTCAGACACAAGACACACCAGTCAGAATAGACTTCAGCAGCTCAGGTACAGGCCTCAACTGCAGGTCACACCAATCAGAAGAACAGAGACATTGTGCTGCACCAGAGGCCAAACTAACTACCAAAAGGCCAACTCCCAACTTGGACAGAGATTCTCAACTAGACCAGAGGTCACACAAGCTGCCAGAAATCCAGGCCACAAAGACTAGAAAACCAAAGAGGAAACAGAAACCGAGAAATAAAATACCCACTCAACAAAGACAAAATCAGAAATCGGGCTAGAATCAATCATCCGGGCAATCTTACCAGAAACAATCTACAGATTCAATGCAATGCCCATCAAAACCTAGCAAAATTCTTCAAAGACCTCAAAAGAACGGTACTGAACTTCATATGGAAAAGCAAAAAACAATCCTGTACAATAAAAGAACTTCTGGAAGCATCACAATCCCTGACTTCAAACTCTACTACAGAGCTACAGTACTGAAAACAGCCTGGTACTGGCATAAGAACAGACAGGAGGACCAATGGAACCAAATAGAAGACCCGGATATCAATCCACACATCTTCGAACACCTGATTTTTGATAAAGAAGCAAAATATATCAAATGGAAAAAAGAAAGCATATTTAACAAGTGGTGCTGGCATAACTGGATATCAACATGTAGAAGAATGAAAATAAACCCATATCTATCACCATGCACAAAACTCAAGTCCAAATGGATCAAAGACCTCAACATAAAGCCAGCCCCACTGAACCTTATAGAAGAGAAAGTGGGAAGTACATTTGAATGCATTGGCACAGGAAACCACTTCTTAAATATAACCCCAGCAGCACAGACACTGAGAGAAACAATTAATAAATGGGACCTCCTGAAACTGAAAAGCTTCTTCTGTAAAGCAAAGGACATGTCCAACAAGACAAAATGACAGCCTACAGAATGGGAAAAGATCTTTGAAAGACCCCAACCGATTTTTCATAACAAACTAAATAAATTGGATAATGAAAATTTACAAAATGTGACAAACAGGTTTGACTAGCAGGTTCTTCCCCGCTGGGCAGCAGCAATTATCAGGACCAGTTGACAGTCTTCTAGCCAGATGGTTATCAGAACCAGTAGTTACCAGAACTGGTAGCAGAAAATGATTATCTATAAGATTGTAAATTCAGTCATGGGGGTGGGGGTTGGGGGGTGAGGGGGGATAGGCAGGATGTGGCTATCATGTCGTCAGCAGGAAATCAAGTAGCCTGCTGAATGTCACGTACTCAGGGATGGGCTGAACTACGCAAATTTCGTTCTGGGTTGAACTCTGGCTTGTATGTCTGGACCAATCCCAATTGTTCCCATACCTCATATTATAATTCATGGAAAACTTGTGATTTTTGTTTATAAAAGCTTGCTTGCCTGGATCCTCGGGGTGCTTAGCTATCCCTAAGCTTTGCACCCGATTGCAATCGTGAAATAAACCACCTCATGCGTTTACATCGGATGGCCTGGTTATTGAGTCTGGGGGCTCCTTGGTGTTAAGACCATTTTTCAGGTCTTTCAATGTTCACTAATCCCACATCAGACAGAGGTCTGATCTCCAAAATATACAAAGAACTCAAGCAATTGAACACCAAAAGATCACATAATCTAATAAAAAAAAAGTACAGAACTCTCAACAGAGGAATCTAAAATGGCTGAAAGACACTTAAGGAAATGCTCAACATCCTTAGTCATCAGAGAAATGCAAATCAAAACAACTCTGAGATTCCATCTTACACCTGTAAGAATGGCCAAGATCAAAAACACTGATGACAACTTATGCTGGAAAGGGTGTGGGGAAAAGGGAACACTTCTGCATTGCTGGTGGGAATGCAAGCTGGTACAACCCCTTTGGATGTCATTGTGGTGATTTCTCAGAAAATTAGGAAACAACCTTCCTTAAGACCCAGTAATACCACTTTTGGGTATATATCCAAAGGATGCTCAATCCTGCCACAAGGACATGTGCTCAACTATGTTTATAGCAGCTTTGTTTGTCATAGCCAGAATCTGAAAACAGCCTAAATGTCCCTCGACTGAAGAATGGAAAAATAAAATGTGGTATATTTACATAATGGAGTACTACACAGCAGAAAAAAAAAAGACATCTTGAATTTTGCAGGAGCTAGAAAACATTTTGAGTGAAGTAACCCAGACACAGAAAGACAATTATCACATGTACTCACTCATAAGTGGTTTTTAAACATAAAGCAAAGAAAGTCAGCCTACAACACAATCCCAGAGAACTTAGATAACAATACAGACACTAAGAGAGACTTACATAGATCTAATCTACATGGGAAGTAGAAAGTAGAAAAAGACAAGATCTCCTGAGTAAATTGGGAATGTGGGGACCTTGGGGGAGGATTGAAGGGGAGAGGAGAGGCAGGGAGAGGAGCAGAGAAAAATGTAGAGCTCAATATATATCAATAAAAAATGTATAAAAAAGAACTAATCATCCCAAATCCAGATGCCTAAATGTCAGTTTAAGGAAACAATCAATAACAATAAGCAATATAGTACCACCAGAGCCCAGCTGTCCTACAACAGCAAGACCTAAATATTCCAAGGCAGCTTAAGTACAAGAAAAACGACCTTAAAGACAACATTATTAAGATATTAGAGGCCTTTAAAAAGATAATAAAGAAATTGAAGAAAAGCTGTCAAAAATCGTAGGAAATCAATAAATCTCTTTAAGCATGTACATAACACATTTAAAAAACAAACAAAAGAGGTGAAGAAAACTACTCATGACAGGAAACTAGAAGCAATAAAGAAAGCACAAATAAAATGAATTCAGGAGATGGGCAAGCAAACTGGAACTACAGACACAAGCATATTCAATGGAATACAATAGATGGAAGAAAGAATCTCAGGCATTGAAGATACAACAGAAGAAACAGATTCACTGGTTAAAAAAAGTTAAATTGCAAAAATTCCTAAGACAGAATATCATTGAAATCTGGGACACCATGAATGGACCAAACCTAAGAATAATAGAAATAGAAGAAGAAATCTCAGCTCAAAAACCTCAGGAAATATATTTAACAAAATCATAGAAGAAAGTTTACCTAACCTAAATAAGGACATGCCCATAAAGGTAAAAGAAGGTTACAGAACACCAAATAGATTGGATCAGAAAAGAGAGTCCCCACATGTCATAATAATCAAAACATTAAACACAGAGAACAAAAAAACTATTAAAAGTTGCAAGGGGAAAGTTGAAGTAACATATAAAGGCAGACCTATAAGAAGAACACTGACTTCTAAATGGGGACTCTAACAGTTAGAAGGGCCTGAACAGATGTCTTGATTCTAAGAAGCCACAGTTGCTATCCCAGACTAATATACTCAGCAAAACTTCCAATCACCCTAAATGGAGAAAACACAAGATTTCATGACAATATCAAATTTAAACAGTATATATTCACAAATCCAGCCCTATATAAGGTACTAGAAGGAAAACTATAACCAAAAGAAGTTAACTATACACACACAAACATAGACAATAGATAATCGCACATCAGCAAAACCCAAGGAAGGGAAACACCACACACACACACACACACACACACACACACACACACACACACACACAAAACCACTACCAGGAACAACAACTTAATAATAGGAATTAACAATCCGTGGTTATTAATATCTCTCCATATTAATATACTCAATTTACCAATAAAAAGAAAAGCTAACAGAATGCATATGAAAACAGGATCCATCCTTTTGCTGCATAGAAAAACACACCTCAACATCAAAGAGTAAAGGATAGGACATTTTCCAATCAAATGAACCTAACTAGCAAGCTGGTATAGCTATTCTAATATCTAATAAAATAGGCTTCAAACCAAAATTAATCAAAAGAAATTGTGATGATTTGAAAAACAATGGCCTCCAAAGGGAGTAACACTATTAGGAGGTGTGGCTTTGTTGAAATGGGTGTAACCTTGTTGGAGGAAGTTTGAAACAGTAGAGGCAGGTTTTGAGATCTCTTTTGCTCAAGCTTCACTGATAGTGGCACTCAGTCTACTTCCTGTTGCCTATAAATCAACGTGTAGCTACTCCTTCTTCAGCACCATGCCTACCTGCATACTGCCATGTTCTCTGACATTATGATAATGTACTAAACCTCTGAAACTGTAAGTTTACTCCTCAATTAAATGTTTTCCTTTATAAGAGTTGCTGTGGTCATAGTGTCTCTTCAGAGCAATAGAAACCCTAACAAAGACATAGATGTAGAATGATATTTCATACACATTAAAGGAAAAATCCACCAGGATCTCATTTCTGAACTTTTATGACCCAAATACAAGGGTACTCATATTTGTAAAATGAACATCACTAAAGATTAAATCACACATCAAACAGACTCCACACTTTAATTGTGGAAGACTTCAACACTGCCCTCTCACCGATGGACAGGTCTTTCAGACAGAAACTAAACAGATAAATAACAGAACTGACAGATACTATGATTAAACTGGACCTAAGAGATTTCTATAGAATATTTCACCCAAGCACAAAAGAATATACCTTCTCAGCACCTCATAGAATCTACTCCAAAGCTGATCATATACTTGGCTGCAGAGCAAGTCTCAAAAGGTCACCAAACAGAAACATTTTCAACATTGATTATGAATAATAATCATAATAAAATAATCATATGAATAATAATCATAATAAAATGCTGGCTTAAGTTCTTCATTTCAATTTCATTATCAAAATAATATCCTCTCATTAAACAAAGTTGAAGTAAAACATAGCATTGTAAATTATAAAGACTATGTCAGCCAATAAGGATGTGGAAAGACAGCAGGTAGAGAGCAAAGAGATGAGAATAGAGGAAAATCAAGTGCTGAGCCAGATGCTCAGACCACCATGGGTTAAACTTGGATTTCAACAATAGAAATAGAATGCCTACAAATGCGTGGAACTGAACAACTCTCTACTGAATTATCACTGAGTCAAGGAACAAATAAGAAAGAAGCTAAAGGCTTCCTAGAATTCATTAAAAGTCTCCCCCACCAAAAAAAAAAAAAAAAGACCAGGGCCAGATAATTTAAATGCAGAATTCTACCAGACCTTTAAAGAAGAGCCAATACCAATGCTCAAATTATTCCACAAAGTAGGAACAGAAGGAGCAGTGCCCAATTCATTTATGAGGCCACAGTCACCCTGATATCCAAGCCACAAAAAGACTCAACAAAGAAAGAGAATTACAGATCAAGTACTCTCATGAACATTGAAGTGAAAATATTCAATGAAATACTTGTAAACTGTCTTAGGGTTTCTATTGCTGTGAGAAGACACCATGACCATGGCAATTCTTATAATGAAGACATTTAGTTTGGGTGGCTCGCTTACAGTTTCAGAGGTTTGGTCCATTATCATCATGACAGGGAGCGTGGCTGTATGCAAGCAGTCATGGTACCAGAGTAGTGGCTAAGAGTCCTACACCTTCCAGGTAACAGAAATTCAACTGAGGCACTTGGTGGTATCCTGAGCATAGGAAACCTCGAAGCTGTCCCCACAGTGACACACTTCCTTCAGCAAGGCCACACCTACTCCAACAAAGCCACACTTCCCAATAGTGCCACTCTCTTCGGGGGTCATTTTCTTTCAAACTATCACACAAACCAAATCCAAGAACACATTAAAAATATCATACACAATGATCAAGTGGGTTTCATCCCAGAGATGCAGGGATGGTTCAACTTACAAAAATCTATCAATGTAATCCACCATACAAAAAAACTGAAAAGAAAAAGAAAACCCCACATGATCATCTCACTGATGCTGAAAAAGCCTTTGACAAAATCCAGAACCCCTTCAAGACCAAGGTATTGGGAAGATCAGGTATACAAGAAACATACCTAAATATAATAAAGTCAATATGTATCAAGTCAATAGCTAATATCAAATTAAACTGAGAGAAATTTAATTCCATGAATATCAGGGACAAAAAAAGCTGTCCACTTTCTCTCTATATATATTCAATAAAGTAGTTGAAATTTTAGCTAGAGGCCAAGGGGATACAATTTGGAAAGGAAGAAGCCAAAGTATTGCTATTTGCATTTGATATGCAAATTTGATATATGACCCCCAAAATCCTACCAGAGAACTCCTATAGTGATAAACACCTTCAGTGAAGTGACTTGATACAAGATGAACTAAAAAACATTCTGTATCCCCCCTTTATGTAGATTGTCAAGAGACTGAGAAAGAAATCAGGAAACATCACCGTTCACAATAGCCACAAATAATGTGAAATATCTTGGTAGCTCTCTAACAAAGCAAGTGAAAGAACTGTGTGACAGGAACTTCAATGTCTGTGAAGAAAGAAATTGGAGGAGATATTAAGAATGAAATGATCTCCCATGCTCAGGGATCAGTAGGAGTAACACAGTAAAAATGGCCATCTTACAAAAAGCAATTTACAGATTCAATGCAATCCTCATTATATTTCCATTATAATTCTTTCTAGACCTTCAAAGATGAATACTCAGCTTCATATGGCAAAACAAGAAACCAAGGATAGCTAAAACAATCCTGCACAGTAAAACAACTTCCGGAGTTATCACCCTGCTTGATTCCAATCTGTGCTCTGGCGCGGTACTAACACAAATCGCATGGTGTTGGCATAAGAACTGACAGGTTGATCAAAGGAATCAAACTGAATAACAAGTGTAAATCCACACTCCTATGGACACCTAACTTTTCAACAAAGAAGCCAAAACTACACAATGGAGAAAAGAAAACATCTTCAACAAATGGTGCCAGTCTAACCGGATGTCTGTAGGTAGAACAGTGAAAATAGATTCACCCTGCATAAAATTCAAGTTCAGGTGGATCGAAGACCTGAACATGATACCAGATACACTGAACCTGACAGTAGAGAAAGTAGGAACAGCCTTGAATGCATTGGCGCAAGAGAAAACCTCATGAACAGAACACCAATCATGCAGGCACTAAGATCAAAATTAATAAATGGGGCCTTCTGTAAGGAAAAGGACACTATCAATAGGATGAAAGGGCAGCCTAAGAACAGGAAAAGTTTCACCAACCCTACGTCTGATATGTCTAATATCAAAAATATATAAAGAATTCAAGAACCTAGATATCAACAAATGAAATAATTCAATTAACAAATGGGTTATAGAACTAATTAGAAAATTCTCATCGAAAGATTCTCAAATGGCCAAGAAACACTTAAAGAAATCTTCAACATTCTTAGCCATCAGGGAAAAACAAATCAAAACAAGTCTGAGATTCCATCTTACACCAGTCAGTATGGGTAAGATCAATACCCAAGTGATAGTTTATGTTGGAGAGGATATGGATCATGGCAACACTCGCCCTTTGTTAGTGGGAATACAAACTTGCTCAGTCACTTTGAAATTAATAAGGTGGTTTCTCAGAAAACTAAGAATTGGTCTACCTCAAGTACCAGCTATGCCAATCCTGGGCATATACCCAAAGGATTCTCCACCATACGATAAGAGCACTTGCATAGTTAAACTATGTTCACTATGTTCACAGCAGCCTTATTCATAATAGCCAGAAACTGAAAACAGAGACTGAACTGACAACCAGGGAGCCTGCATGGAACTAACCTAGGCCCTCTGCATACACATTACAGTTGTACAACCTGGTCTTGTGAGACTCCTAACAATGAGAGAGGAGAAGTCTCTGACTCTGTGGCCTGCTTTTGGGACCCTTTCCTCCTACCATGCTGCCTCATTCAGCCTAGTCTCACTGCAACTTGATATACCATGGCTGGTTGATATCCATAGGACACCGGTTGTCTCTGAAGAGAAACAGTGAAAGAGGAGTGGTTGGTTGGTGGCAGGGAAGACTGGGAAGAGGGAAGGGAAGGGAAACTTCGGTTGGTATGTAAAAACAAACAAATACAATTAAAAAAAAGTTTGCCAAGAGTCACTATCAGTCAAGACAAGCTGCTTAGTAAAGGCTCAAACCATATGGACAACCTACAAGCAGCAGACACCAGCCAGGCTGCTTGGAAGACCCCAGCCAGCTAAACCAACTGGAGTGAACACTTCCCACACTGTTGGGCTGTCTGCAGGCTGTGTGGTGTGCTCTAACTTTCCAGCTTTCGTAAGCTGTCACCCATGGACTTTGACAGCTGTGTTCCTGAAAGTCACTTCCCACTCATATTCCTTTATCCCCAGTATTCCTCCTTGGCTCACTGTGTTGGACTTCAGAGCTACGTGCACTTTGGTCTGTGATTGGTTCCCTATCTGGCGTGGGTGATGCTTCTTCAGGTCTCCCCAGGAAAAATATCACTCAATGCCCATCCATCAGCCAATGAGGCAGAAGCATCAGTTCCCTGCCATGTCCCCTGACTTGTTTCAGGACTTCACGATGGGTCATTCGAGGCTCTGCTAAAGCCTGTACACAGAACACCATCACACAGTGCAAGCACCATCATCTTCAGCCTCATCCCACTCCTGCCTTCTCTCTTGGGGACAGGAAACAGTGAAGAACATGGCCCATTTCTGACAGTTTTCTCTACTTCTCGTGATAATCACCTCGCAGGAACACCACTAGGGTGCTCATTCTGAGTCCCTGGGTCACAGAATGTGCCGACCTGCCTGATGGCATGATACCTCCACACAAAGAACCTTCCCAGCACTGGAGTAGGGCTCAGCACTGGCAAACAACTCATCAACTTGAAATCCCATAGGGCTGACCAATGCATGTGTGTCAGATTAGCCAACCCATGTTGCCTTTGCTTGATCCATCCAGGCCCTCACACAGACCTATAGACGAGAAGTCACATGGAACCTGGACTGGCTGTGTTAGCACCGGACCCAACAGCATACTAATTCTTGCTATCAGCCCAAGACCTCACAGGCCACCTGGACTCAGGACGATCTTACTTACCCTCTGATTGTGTAATGGCATCCCAAGAGTGTTTCCACTCAGATTTGACCAACTCCACTCCATCACCATGTGGCCCTTAAAAGTTCAGGAAGCCAGCAAGCATTTACCTTAGTAACACGGGGTAGCTTGCTTAGATCTAGCTTTCCAGGTTATTCATCTTTCTTCCCAGTAAGCAGCCTTCTTGATACCTTGCTACTCTTTATACGTCTCAAAGTCTGAGGACGCCCTGTGTCTACAAATGGTTCCCAGCTCCCCACAGATCAGCCACAACAGCCAAGCCATTTGGGTCTTCCCAGACCCTGAAAACAAACCCAAAGAGGCACCGTGAAGAACAGCAAGCATGGCGGCAAGTGAGAGATCAAGTGTGACACTCAGACAACAAGGGAGCTTGGATGTAAAAGCTCCGTGTTGGTTAGCATATTTCCGAGAACTTCTACTTAGGAATGGTGGTACCCCTCCCAGCAAGGCTTCGGTTGTCAGTATCTCCCTCCTGTCTCCCAGTTTCTGCAACCTTGTCCTCTACACAACCACAGCCAAGTGGAATTTGAGGAATGGCTCTCAATAGCACAGGGCGTGGGGAATGGAATAGTGTACTCAGAAAAGACGAGAGTTCATGGTAAAGTCAAAATCTATGGACTTTTTTTGTTCAGGAAAAGAAACATAGTATCCAATCCTAGACAACAACCCCAGAAAAACAAGAACTGAAGGTGGGGTAGAATCAGATGATTTCTGTGGGATGGAAGTGTTCAAGTTTACCAGCTGGTGTGGTTCAGGACTTCTAATTCTAGTCATGCATAATCCTGTCTGAATTCCTTTCATGATGTGGGAGTGGTCTCCTGTTATTACTCTCATTGGTTGAATAAAGACTCTGTCTGGCTTGTAAGATAGGTCAGCCCTTAGGTGGGCGGAGTAGACAGAACGGAAGTTCTGGGAAGAGAGAAGGAAGTGGGCCAGTTACCATGAGCCTCCCGTCGCAGATGGATGCAGGTTAGACCTTTCCAGTAAGTCACCATGTGGTGACTTACACACTTTTATAATGGGTTAGTTTATGAGGTGAGGGCTAGCCAAGAAAAGGCTAGTGATAATGGGCCAGGCAGAAATTAAATGAATCCAGTTTGTCATGTGGTTATTTCGGGTGCAGGCGGCCAGCGGCTGAGCGGGCCAGCGGCTGGCAGCTGGGGAACACAACACACACCTCTCCCCTAATTTATAACCCTTTCAGGATCATTTCCCAGAAGAAAGGTTAAGATTTCCTTTCAAAATCCCCATGAAGATATTGCCCCTCCCCACTTCTCTCAGTACAAAGAACTTGCTTAAATGTCAGATGCGTGCATGGTCTGGTTAGCAGGTCATCTTTGGTGGTTTGATTTTCTGCGCACATACATTTTCTCACCCCCACCACAGGAAACAGTTCAGCTGGGGACCTTATGCTGCTCTTTCTTCTCAATTGTTCTTTAGATTTGGGCAAAGTCATGTGTGAAGATCGTTTGACTGTGGGACGCTTCACACCACTGCCTGCCTGAGTGGGCCAGATCATTTCCTTGGAGCACTGGGTCTTTTGGCTGATGGACAACTTTCATTAAGCTCTCCATCCTTTCTGAGACAGGATGGCTGCCTCAAAGAGGCAGGGAGAGCTGGGAAAGGAAATCCCTTGTTGGACATTTGGACCCAAAATTAGGCCCAGTACCTTTGTCAATGGAACCCCCCCCAAAAAGGGTAATAAGCCGGCTGTTACCTTGATTTTGGCTGCTTCCAGGGCCTTCTTGCCATCCCAGGCCCATCCTCTCTTGGTAAAATAGTTGACTGTGGCAAATTCAATCAGAGCAGAGAAGACGAATGCATAACAGACAGCAATGAACCAGTCCATGGCTGTGGCATAGGCCACCTTGGGCAGTGAGTTCCGGGCACTGATGCTGAGTGTCGTCATGGTCAGCACTGTGGTCACTCCTGCTCAGAGTGGGACATGGGAGAGGGCAGAAGACAATGTGGGAACAGAGACCAGTGGTCTTTCCCAGAACTCCCTCCCTGAACACAACAGAACACAAGGCCTCTTTTCTTAGCCTCAGCTGACTCCTTTCTCCCTGAATGCATCCATGGCTATCACATTTTCTGCAGTGAAAACATTACTAGTTGCTTCTGCTTTCCCCTTCCTCTACAATAAAATTGGGGAGAGCATGGATTTTGGTCTGAACTCTTTATAACTACGCACTTTTATACGAATAGGTGTGGGAAATCATTGATACTGGCAGAGACTTTTTGGATGAGTGTTCTGTCTCTGTGGGACTCAGGCAAGAACACTGGAAAAGTGAGCATGCCTATCACTCAGGACTCAGTGTGCTTCATAGAGATTTCCTGTATACCTTGAAAGCAGGGGGCTGGGACAGGTTGATGCAGCGTGTTTCTTTCTTATACAATGACCGCACAGAGATGTTGGCGATACCTGAGTATCACGGCATCAGGATGGGAGCTTCACTCCTTCAAAGCAGCGACCATATCTGCTTGAGCCTGCTGTGGTTCTAGAAAGACACTGTGGTGGCTTCACAGAAAAGCCAGGTTGCTTGACTTTATAATGGGGAGATCAGTGTGACCAGCCAAGTGTCAGGCTCTTATTTAAGCCTCTAAGGGAGTACTGTACCCACCATGCAGGAAGAGTTGAAATTTTACAGGCACTTTGTATACCTTAATTGCCACCTTGTGAAGAAAGAGCCGATAGCTAGAGTCAGGACTGGGGACTCTTACAATCTAGACAGTCTCTCTTCTTCCACACTTCTGTGATATGGACCCATGTATGGGATATGGCTGGAACATACCTGTTTGAGCCAAACTGATGCCCTTAAAATTGGCACGCTGAAGCCCAAATCTCAACTACCTAGGACTGTGAACTTGTAAGAAACTAGACTCTGAAGAAACAATGACATCAGCAGAGAGCCGATGTCGTTTTCCTTTAAAAGAGGAAATTCTGACTAAACATGCACACAGGCAAACCCTGGCGGTGTATAGGTACAAACCTTAGGCCTGTCAAAAGCCAGAGCAGACTCCTGGAGCAGAGACTGTTGTGGAATGTTAGGTAAAGATTGATGTGGGAGTGTTCTCCTGTATTTTGTATTACTCTTATTGGTTGAATAAAGAGCTGCCTGGCTTATAAGATAGGTCAGCCCTTAGGTGGGCAGAGTAGACAGAATGGAAGTTCTGGGAGGAGAAGAAAGGAAGTGGGCTAGTTGCCATGAGGCCCCCGCCGCAGAGGGAAGTACCGTAGAACCGTCCGGTAAGTCACCCACCTCGTGGTGACATACAGACTTTTATAATGGGTTAGTTTAGATGTGAGAGCTAGCCAAGAAAAGGCTAGAGATAATGGGCCAGTCAGAGTTTGAATGAATACTGTTCTCCTGTGGTTCTTTTGGGTGCAGGTGGCCAGCAGCTGAGCGGGCCAATGGCTGGCGGCTGGGGAACACAACCCACACCTCTCCCCCCTAACTACAACAAAAGATGTGTTACATTCTTTTATGCTGGGGAACATTCCTTTAGTGATGCAAAGATGTGTTGCATTCTTTTATGCTTCACTTCTTTATCTCTGTGAAACTATGTTACTTTGCCTGCCTAAAATACCTGATTGATCTACTAAAGAGCTGACTGGCCACTAGCTAGGCTGGAGAATGATAGGTGGGGCTGGCAGGCAAAGAGAATAAATAGAAGGAAAAGAAGAGGGAGAGAAAGAAAAAGGAGAGGACTTCAGGGGTCAGCCACTCAGCCATCAATGGAGTAAGACATAAAAAAAGACATAAAATAGAGAAAAGTAAAAAAGCCCTGAGTCAAAAAGATAGAAGGGATAATTTAAGTTAAGCAAAGCTGGCTAGAAACAAGTAAAGCTAAGGCCAGGCATTCATAATTAAGAATAAGTATCCATGTATTTATTCGAGAGCTGGGTGGTGGGCCTGCGAAGAGAAAAACAAATCAACTAAAACAGACTCCTTGAAGTCTCAGTATGAACCAACCCAGCCAGCATCTTGACCTTGGGTTCCTAACATCCAGAACCCAGAGACAACAGAGCTATGTTTCTAAACCAGCCTGTAGGACTCTTACCCCTTATTCTCAAAGTGGTGATTCGTAATTTTTAAGATTAGCAACTATGTTACAATGACAGAAAGCTGACAAGTGCAGTGAGCTTCAAGGTGAGAGAGAGTCAAACCATCCACTACAGCAAAGAATCTCCTAAGAGAGATCCTGCTGTATCCAATATCTGAGGGACACATGACGATGGTTTTCTAGATTGTTCTTCGGTAGTATCATTCTTACATAGCTATTTCCTCTAAATTGAAACATTTATATCTGGGAGTCCCACAAGACTCGGGAATTTGCCTCAGATTACAAGTCTCAGGAAGCTTAAAGGTTATAAGGCCCTTCCTCCAGGTTATATAAGCAGAGACTATGGCCAGGGAAGAGTGGACTCATGACGGACCTGGCTGCATGTTGACAGGGGCTCAGCTCTCATCATCATCAGCTTGCTTCTGTACGGAAACTCGCACCTATGAACCTGTAAGTTACCCTGATGAGATAAACTCACTGGCTCACCAAGATAGCTTTGGGTGGAAGCATTTCTTGAGTCTGTCACTGGTGCATCACCTGGGATAAACAGACATTTCTCATGCCTCCCAGGAAAAGCCATTCGCTAGTTGCCATTGGCATCTGTTGAGGACAGGTTCGGGGACCACATCAGGTTCCCAAGCCCATACACACATGAGCCTCATACAGAATGGCTCAGTTTCTGCATCGAACCTTCAGGCAGTCTCTGACTTATAATGAGCCATATCTCGTTGCCTCAAAATATCTTATTTAATGTTATCATCAGGTTAAGACATGCTGCACTCTATTTTTAAGAAACAATAGCAAGACAGTTCCTACATGTTTAGTACAGCTGTGGTGGCATTATGAATGTTTTCCACCTGTGGTTGACAGAGTCTGAGAACACGGTGCCTGCAGACACTGACAGCCAGAAGTGGGTTTCCATCTACCCTCTGGGGGATATCCTAATGTACCTACAATGTAATGACTGTCTTTTTGTGGAAGATCTTAAAGTGGGGTGCACATTTCAAAGGTAACCATGTGAAAATTCACAAACGAATCACCTGCTTGGGAAAATACCACTGTGCCAAACCTAAGAGTGTAGTTGAGGTGTAAACCTACTTCCCTACCGTTCGTGAGGATCTGGATTTGATCTCCAGTGGAAGGGAAGTAGGAACAAGAGAGAGGAGGGGGTGTGCTTATAATTTCACATCTTCAAAGGGTCTTCTAAAATGGAAATAATTATCAAGCAAAAGAAATATCATTCCCTAAACTCTCATTCAAAGAGAAATCTTATTTCTTAATCTTTAAATTTAAACTAATTGCTCAGTCTGCTTCCCAGGTCACAGTGGACAGGCATGATAGAAATATGGTCATGATAATAGCTTCCCATTACTCTTACAAAATACCTGAGATAATTAACTTAAAAAGAGGAAACGTTTGCTTTGGTTTGCATTTTGGGGGTTTTAGGTCATGGTCGGTTGGTTCTGCTGATTTGGAGGCTGAGGGAGAACAGGAGTCATGGCAGGAGCATGGATGCGTACAGTGTCTCAATTTGTGGTGGCCAAGAAGCAAAGAGACTAGAGTCCCACAGTCCTCTTCAGAGCCATTGCTCTAATGGTCTGACTTACACTTGCTCTACCATCTAAAAGCCCCAGCTCCCCCGCATAGTGCCAAGATGGGAAATGGTACAGCAATCACACCTGCCCTGACAAACAGATGTTGTGAAGAGCTGAGAACAGCAGCACGCTGTGCAACACACCCTAAGCGCTTGAGACACAACCTCGCTAACATCAAAACATGTTGCAAAAGAAGAGCTTAGCCAGCGGATTCCCACATAGCCCTTGCTTCCACTTCCTCCTCCTAATCCAATAAGAGACTCCCCCCCCCCGTCTGTATGAGCGGCGTTCTCACTATGTGCATGGTGTGAACCTTTGTCAGGTTTTCCTGAGTAAACTCGTCTGCCCTGACGAGTCCATTACCATGTCCTGATTCCTTTCCTACGATGCTAACTAGTAAGGACCATCCCTTTAACAAGAAGTTCAAATGTAGCTGCAGCATTAGTTACTGTTCAGACAAGTGTCAAGGCCTGATTTGTGGGTACTCACCAAAAACCGTCCTAGCTGGGACAGACTCTCGA
Source organism: Dicrostonyx torquatus (assembly GCA_028555095.1). Taxonomy (NCBI): domain Eukaryota; kingdom Metazoa; phylum Chordata; class Mammalia; order Rodentia; family Cricetidae; genus Dicrostonyx; species Dicrostonyx torquatus. The sequence continues at coordinate 440,476 of JAQHUG010000279.1, read as the reverse complement.
TTTAGCCAAAAGGACACCTGGGATAAGATGACCGTCATGATGCAGGGAAGGTAGGTCTGGATGACAAAGTACCCAATCTTCCTCTTCAAGTGGAAATGGGCAGTCATGATTGTGTATTCACCTGCAGACATACATGGAGATCATGCAGATCAGTTCTCCCCCTGGGCCAGGGTTACTGCCCTCCCCAGAGGAATCCACAATACTTCCTTCATCTGCCTTCAATCAAGCCAGTGCTTAATTGGACTATTTGTCTAGGTAGCTGGTAGCAGGGGGTGTCAGGGCTTTTGTAAATTCCACTTTTGTTTGCGTAATAATGTCTTTGAGAACTTCATCCAAGAGCACTGCCTCATTTCTAGCCCTCTCCTCCCATGTCCTCATCCTAAATTCATGATATCATCTTTAATTACTTTTGTTAGAGTATGAAAATAAATGTATATGCAAATGCATATGTACAACTTATTGTGCCTGTTTAGCATTGTCATAGATAGATGATAGATGATAGATAGATAGATAGATAGATAGATAGATAGATAGATAGATAGATAGATAGATAGGTGTGTGTGTGTGTGTCCCTGTCCGTCCAGGACTGACCGACGGGATTGGACAACCCAACTAGGACCTCCCCTCTGGAGGAACTGACCCTCCGTTTCTCAGTACCCTTTGACCACCTGGAGCTCTTCATCTAGGGGTGGGAGTTTCCCTGCCCCTGTTGTTATCCCAATTGGTGTTATCATCATATGCTGTTCTTATTCAGGCAATCAATAGTGTGGAGAGTTCACCAGTGCAACTTCCCCATCATGTATAGAACACACATGCACATCAGAGTAAGTGTCCTGGACTTGTGGGTCTTACAACCTTCTGCTTCCTCTTCCGTGATTTCCCCTGAGGGAGGGGGTTGCTTTGGAGATGTATCATTTGGGATTGGGCACCATGCAATTTGCCTGGCTTTTATTTGTTCTATCTATCTATCATCTATCTATCTATCTATCTATCTATCTATCTATCTATCTATCTATCTATCTATCCATTTATCCGTTCTCCCATACAATACATCCCAACCATCACCTCCTCTCCCCACACAGATCCACTGCTTCTCCATTTTCCCTCAGAAAAGACCAGGCCTCCCAGGAATATCAGTGGAACATGGCGTAGCAAGATGCAGTATGAATAGGCACAAACCCTCATATCAAGGCTGAATCAACTAAGCGGGGCTCACAGGGCTTACAGAGACTAAAGCAGCAACCATGGAGGCAGCATGGGTCTGTGCTAGGTCTTCTGCATATATGCTGTGATTGGTTAGCTTTGGGTTTTTGTGGGACTGGCTGCCTGGCTTTTTTAAAGGTCATTTCATAAGCAAATCTTGTGAACCCTGAAGGGACCTTGCTGGTGCATGCTTTTTTTGGAGAAAATCAGATTTGTGTGTTTCACTAATCCCCCATCAATCTGTGTCATGCTCCCTGCCCCCCTCACTGCTTTATAGCAATCAGGACCTGAGGATTTAGCCTTGCAGATAGAATTCAGGCATCCAGAGCCCTGCTGGGGAGTTCCAAGGGAGGCAGGACAGCTACTCTCTGCCAAGGCCTGATGCTTTCTCAGCCCAGGTAGAGAGGGAGGAACAACCACGCAGGGTCAAAGATCTAGAAAGTACATCTTCCTGCCACACAGCAGAGAGACCAGCGTCCTCTGTTTTTCTAAAGCAGACTTCCTGGGCAATGTCTCATTGCCTGCTGTGGATTTGCCTGGCTGTGTGGGAAGCAAGTGGGGATCTTCCATTTTTTGCTGAGAATGATGCAGTTCTGATGGTTAACTGGTAAGGAGCTGAGGTGGGTGGGCCATGGGTCTATGGGAAGAGAGGCTGTCTGGACAAGGGTGTGTCTCCCTAGAGACGGGATGGATGCTGTGTGTCTCCTTAGAGATGGGAAGGATGCTTGGAAAGTACAGAATACTAGATCATCTGGATTGTTCATCAGTGGGTCGTACAAAGCAGGTGTTGGGGCTGCTGGATTCCTATGATCATGGAAGCATTGTCTTGGAGAGGTTCCTGGTGCACACTCCAGCTGTGGGCTTGCCTACGAGGGGGTAGAGGTCTTCTGACTGCATAGACAGGGAATTGGCATGTTGGAGACTTCTGAAACCAAAACCTATAGCTTAACAAGGGTGCTATAGATTCCCCAACACACATGCTTATGATGTCATAGATGAGAGAGAGGGGAAAATGCCTTCTTACAGAAAAGGAGCCAAAGTTCTTAGCAATGCCTACACATGCTGGGGATGGGCACTTTCCCAATGACCTCACGCAGCTGAGAGCGGCTGAGAGGTCAAGCAGGCTTCAAAATGGAAACGAGAAACAGGGATAGCAATAAAGATAGATAAATATCTAATTACAAGGTCTAGTACATTCAAATTTTGTTTCTCTATAGCACTGGAAGACAAGAAATGCCATTCAAAATACAGTAGGATGCGAAATTACTATCCTCTCAATTCTTCTTGCTTGTTTAGATTAGTTACAAAACTGGGCAATGCTTTTAAATTGATGTCTTTGTAGAATGCAGGCTGAAACACAACCTCTCTTATGAAATGCTGAGGAACTGTATGAAGCTATTCCCAAAGGCAACTCTGTGTCTGCACCCCAAATTCTGCCACATACCTTTCCTTTCCATAAAACCAGATGTGAAATTCTGCTTTCTTTACCTGTGGCATGGTACTCCCCTCTCAGGCTCTCTTTATCACTCGGGGATGCCCAGTGCACTGGAATTGGACTGTTGGTCGGTAGCACGATGCCCTGGCAGGTGCATGCGATATTAAAAAGAGTTTGCCCTTGGTGTCTTGTGTGTATCCTGCCAGCTGCTTGACTGTGAACAAACAGGAAGCTAGCCAAAGGCTTCTCTGAAGCTCAGACCACATTTCACAATCATGGCTCAGCTCTTCCCTTAAGACTTTCCTCTTCTGTTACACGAGGACACAGTCTGCATCCCCTGTTTGCCAATACCACCACTGTGATAGTTTAAGCCATGCCTGCCCTAAGCCAGGAGAGGTGTGGCCATAGAACTTCAAGGTCATGCAGGCCGTGTGCATGGTATTCCTCTGTCCAAGCTGGACTGCCCTACAGAGAATCACTTTGTGTATGATTGACGGCACCTGCTGCCTTGTTGGTACCACCTTAGCCACTCGTCTTCTGCTAGTTTTGTTTCCCAGATTAAACCACAGGGAAACCTCTGAGATGTTCAGAGAAGGAATCAGGGGAACAGGAAGCAGGAGGCATCCCCCTCTTTGCAGAGACCGCCTTGTTTCTCAGGAGTGGGGAAGGGACGTTATACAATCAGATCACTGGGCCTCCAGACAGGACCCACGTGTCCACTGCAGATGCCACATGCACCACAGATCAGTGGCCTCTCCGTTCCCAGGTCACTGCTGCTGGTGCCGCTTTGCCAAGCTACAAGAGGTCCTAAAGGAGCCAGAGTACTTATATGGGGTCTGTACTCCTTCAGAGTAGGACATGGAGCCATGGAAGGTTGGATGCCTTTTAGCCATAGACAATAAGTTACACATCTCTTACCTGTGCTGGTGCTGATGTTCTCAGTGCCTACTGTCTGCCCCATGAGATGGTACTGGTTGAGTCTGGAGCCATCTTCTGCCACAACCACAGACTTGGTGGAACCATTGGTCCAAACGTAGACGACTTCAGAATTAGGGTAAGCATCTGTAGGGAAAGGGAAGCAAAGTGGGTAAGCTCAGAGTGGTCTCCACTGGGGGAAACATGAAGATGCTGATGACTGGGGGAAGATGTTGAGAATCAACCGCCAGGGCTTAGAAAGCGTGGAGGATACACCTGCGCCACGTGGGTCAGACCCTTGCTGTCACAAAAAGACCGGATGTTCCAATTATGCCACCCATTAAGTCAATTCTTACGTATTATGTATTCTCTTCCCTCCGACCAAAGAATGAGTCAGCTCTGAGACAAGTGCCTGCCATCCCAGCAGATCTGTGATCTTGACAGGTCACCTATTCTGTGACTTAGTTCCTTCATCTGTGGGATGGGCTGATGACAGGACCCACATTGAGGTGGCTTGAGATAGCTGAGGTTTAGAGAGCTGCCTGACTCACACAGTGACACTCAGCTGTAAGCACAACAATCAATTATCCCTACTCCAAATCTTCCCTGTGTACTGGCCGCACTGTCCAGGGGGAGCAGCTGCTTGGGGGGACAGCAGCCCTGCCCGAGCGCCAGGCTGCCAACTTGTCACTTCCACTGCCAAAGCCACTCTGCAGATAAAATGAGGGCAATGACGGTCTCAGATTATCAGTGTGGCTGAGAGTCAGTCTCATCAAAGACAGGACCCAGGAGTAGACTTGCAAAGGTAGAAAGGACTCAGCTGGCCAATTGATTCTGGAGCTGGCGGAAGTGACCACAGCACCAAGAAGGAGGGAATGAGCCTCAGGGGGCAGTTGAAAAGGAGACAAGAACTTTTACCCACAGCCGCGTGAAACTGAATGCTGCCCCACTTAAAAACCTGAGGTCTACTCAGAATGTTCAGAGAAAAATGCAGCCCTTCCCAGCACCAGGATTCAGGCCTTGTGAGACGGAGAGGGCAGGAAGATCTACCAAGTCCCGTGGTGTTACTTTTAATGTGTGAGGTTGGTGAGAGTTTGCCATATCAGCAACAGAAGAGAATTGGGGCAGATAGGATGGAAAGCAAACCAAAGTACTTTCCTCAAGAAATCCATGCTCCGAGGAAAGCGAGAGCTGTGGCAGGAAAGGCCTGCAGATGGAGAAAGGGCAGGAGGTGCTGTGAAGGCAGCTGAGGAGAAAGAAGAGGCACGTGACAGGATGAGACTGACTCAAGGCTTCATCCAGGGTATCTAAGGGATGTTCAGGAGTGCTTCTGTGTCCCCCGAGATAAGGGAAGCTGCAGGCGACAGGTCCTGAAGCAGCAGCAATCCAGAGATGCCTGAAAGAAGAGCTAGGAACATAATGAAGAGGGCGGGGCAAGACAGTAGAGCCTTGGGGACACTCTGAGGCATGGAACTTTTCAACCTAAGCCAGGCAGACCCTGGAGAAAGGTTTAAGCAAAGATGTGACCTACTCAAATGTAGGACTCAAATGTAGGCAATCTCAAGATCTGTCGGCCTGAGTAAGGAAGGTGACAGAAAACAGGAGGGAAGAGACAGAGAAGGACACTCAACATTAAAACCATCTTGTTCAGCAGTGGGAGGAAGATGAGAAATCAGTGTGCTGTGAGGGAAGGCGTGGTTCTTCCTGCTGAGCAGGGTCCTGGGTTCTGGGGAAAGCACACCAGAGCCTCATGCTCAGGAAGAGAATGGGGAAGGGATTTTCTTAGGGTGCTGAGAAGAGGAGGGCACACAAGTGCAGAGTTCCTAGATGTGGCTATGGTGTGCCTAAGGCACAGGCTATGAGATTACCCACTTCATTCCCCGGCACTTCAGGGTCTAGAATTTGAGAGGAGAAAGCCTAGAGCACAGGTAGCCTCCCAGAGTCCACATCCCAAAGAAAACAGACTCCCTTCCTCCAGTTGCCAGCAATTCCTCAGCTAGGGGTGGGACTTTGCACCTTCCCCAGCCTTGCTGGGCTTTTGGCTGGCATGGGTTTTGCTGGCAGTCCAGGTCGCCATGAGTTCGTGTTTGCAATGGCATATTCATGTCACGGCAGTCAACCCACTGCCTCTGATTTAACAAAGAAATTTTTCCACTCTGCTTTTATGGTGAGTCATGAGTCTTGGGAGGAGGAGATATGAAGGAGATGTCTCGTTTAAGGCCAAACATGCCAGTCTTTTCATCTGGCCACACTGGCCAATGTGGGTGTCTGCAGAAAGAAGATTCTCTGATGAGGAGGGGATGGTGCACTAGTCTATGGGAATTAAGATTAAGTACTTACAGGACAGTTTATTACCATGTCCAGTTAGCACCACATTCTCCCTGTAGGACCTATGACCTAACTGGCCATGGGTTCTTGGCCTGATTAATAGTCCTAGCCATGAGTTCTTATGGGAGAAAACATAAATCTAATCAGAAATGCATTTGGTTACCCTTGACGTTATTTCACCAGGGGACACTTCCTGCCAGGTCGATAGTCACTGTGATGTGTGGCGGTCACATCTGGTAAAGACAGCTGAGGACTTTTCTCCAACAGTATTGCACACAGCGCTTCAGCACTGTGAACGGATAAAGCTTCCTAGACTTTATCAGCTTGATTCCCCCATGTCCTATAACTCACATATGTGGCGTCTCCAGAAGTAGATCTTGCATCAAGATTTGGCGGTTAGCCACGAGCAAAGATAATAGCCAGGCATGTGCAGGTGGTCAGTTGGCTCCCACTGGATAACAGCTCAAAGAGAACCAACCCATACCTACCCTGGGCTATTTGCTTGATCTCCTATAGTGTCTGGGAGGCATTGTCCCCACTTCATGGGGTAAATTCATTCAAACTTTAAACATATGCATATGTGTTTATCTTAGGAAGCTTCTACAGCAGTAAGCTTCTACATGCCATTTCAACCCCTTCAGTGCTAGTTTTCCCTCCCCAGCCTCCATCTTCTACCACCCCTAACCCTTTTTCACCCGCGATTCCCCTTCACGCCTCCTGCTTTCTGTCAGCCATCACTTGCTATTCTGGCTCCATGGGCCCTTTCTAGTTTCCTGGCTTCTATTGGTATGCCAATGTAAACGTAGTCATCTAACGAGTGGAAACTAGGGTCTATATATGAGACATCCTGGGTAGTTTGTCTTTTGGAGTCTGTGTCACTTCACTACCTGGAAATTTCAGGGCTGAATTTTTCCAAACAGTATCCATTTACCATGTGATGGACATCTAGGCCGTTTCCGTTCCCTCACTGGTGTGAATAAGCAGCAGTGGATCTGGGTGAGCCGAAATCTCTGTAGTGGGATAGAGGCCTTATGAAAGAGGGGTACAGCTGGATCGGGTGATAGATCTACTGCAAGCTTTCCGAGCAACCACGGAGACAGCACTGGATTCCCTTTCCACTAGCAATGAGGAGCTAGTCAATATTCCCCATATCCATGTCAGGGCTTCTTCTAATTTTTCCTTACCCATTTTAATCAGGGTAAGATGAAAGCTCAAAATAGTTTAATGTGTATGTCCCTAATAACTAAGGAAATTGAGCATTTAGACAAAGAGTTCTCTACCATTTGTCTTTCTTCTTTGGAAAAATTCTCTGTTTAGTTCCATGGCACATTTATAACTGAATTGATTGTGGGTTTTTGTTTGTTTGTTTTTTTTAGTGTTTGAGGTTTTTCTTGTTTCTGTTGTATATTCTAGACTTAAGCCCATTATCAGATCTATAGCTGGTCAACGTTTTCCCCCCTTATTTTGTATGTTTCCTCTTCACTTAAATGATGGTGTCCATTGCTGTATTGAATATATTTTGTGCTATGAGATTCATTTTGGTTATCAGTCTTAGTTGTAGGCTATCAGAGTTCTATTCAGAAAGCCTTCCCTGCCTAAGAGCTGAAGTGTATCCTCTCCATCCTCCTCTAACATACTCAGGGCAGCAGGTATCATGTTGAGGTCCTTGGTTCATTTAGAGCTGAGTTTTATGTGAGGTGAAAACTATAGGCCTAGTCTTCAATATGGAGTCATCCGGTTTCACCAGCACCATTTTCTTTTCTTTAGTATGGATTTTATGCTTTTTTGTAAACACCAAGTAGCTGTGAAAAGTGGGCTGAGATCTGCACCCTTAATTCTATTGAGCACGGTTTCTTTTTATTTTAAGCATTTTTAGAAAAAACTTTTTTTATAAGATATATTTTGAACATTTCTTACCCTCCCCTACTTCCTTCTAGAGTCTCCCCACCTTCCTACATGCTCAACTTCACATTCTTCTCCATTCTTTAAAACAAACAAAAGTAAAGCAAAACAAGAAACAATACACAAAAGCCCCACAAAAATACAAAAAATAATGAGGAAAAATGGAAATCAAAATAAGGAAGACCAATGACACGAAACATAGCCAAACAGAGCAAATGAGACAAAAAAGCAACTAAAAATACCACTGAGTTTGTTTTAAGCTGGCCAACTATCCCTGGGCATAGACCCTGCTCCACAGTGGGGTTAACACACCCAGTGAGATTCCAATAGAGAAAACTAAGTTTTCACACGTGAGCAGATATCAGCTGGGGGTCTCTTCTTGGATGGTGAGGGAGTGTGTGCCCACTTACTCCGCTCAGCACTAGTACCCCATCTGACTTAAATCTGCGCTACCACACCCCTGTGACGTCATATGTGCATCAATCCTTTTTAAAATCTAGACAACACTGCTTCCTTGGAGTCGTCCGTCCTTTCTGGGTCTTATAAATTTTCTGCCTCTTCCACACAGATCTCTAAGCCTTGAGGGGTAGTCTTTGATGAAGACATACTATTTAGGACTAGGTGCTTCAAATCTCTAACTCTCTGTCCACTGCCCAGGTATGGGTCTCTGGGTCAGATCCCTTTTACTGAGAGAAGCAGCTTCTCTAATGAGAGATGAGGGAGACACTGATCTATGGGTAGAGGGTTGAGTCCTGGGGATGCCATTTTATTGAATGTTCCTTTAGCAGAGCAGTAATAGCAGGCTTTCCCCAAGGCCTCTCTAGCCTCTGGTTATAGACCACTTTAGGAGCGTCAGGTTGGTTCCTGTGGAATGGGCCTTGAATCCGGTTAGAAAGTGGTTGGATGCTCCCGAGACATTTGGTCCATTATTGTACGATTTATCTTATATTGAGGAGCTGTTGTAGGTCACAGGGTTTGCAGCAGGGAGATTTTTCTTTCTTTTTTCTTTTCTTTTTTTCCTTTTTTTTTAGTTTTTCGAGACAGGGTTTTTTTTTGTGTGTGTGTCACTTTGGAGCCTGTCCTGAAACTCACTCTGTGGACCAGGCTGGCCTTGAACTCACAGAAATCCTCCTGCCTCTGCCTTCTGAGTGTTTGGATTAAAGGTGTGCACCACCACTGCCAGGCTGGCAGGGAGATATTAATGATTATTTTTCTCCTCTGGTAGTATGCAGAGTGCTTTCTGGTATCACGAATGCTAGTTCATAGGGGTGAAGTTTCTAGTTAGGTACGAGCTAGACTTCCCCATGTACCATGGTTTATATGAGTGTTGCTTTAAGAATAAGGAGTTACCAATACGTTATAAAGGGTAACCAATAGCCTTGGCAGTATCTTGTGATGTTTAGATGTTTTCAGGCCAATGACTCAACAAAAGGTAACCCATTCCTGGACGTTTTACTTGGTAACATAAAATGCCTTATGGGGCTTCATTGTCTACTCTAATATTTGGAGACTCCATTTTGATTTCTTTCATATATTCATACATCTTAAGAAGCTTCTATAGTAATAAAGCATCTTCTAGTGTTAGTTTTCCCTCTTTTGCCATGGTTTCCATGCCCTTTGCACTTAACCCTCGTATTCTAGTTCCCTGTTATCTTTCCATAACAATATAGTTTATATTCCCTTTCTTGGTAGGTCCCATCTCTACTCTATTTTCTTACTGGGTAGCTAATTTCTATAGTAATTAAAGAATGTAATACATACATTGAAGGCCTATAAGCTAACATTCACATATAAGAGAAACTTTAATGCACACATGCGTGCGTGCGTGCGTGCGTGTGTGTGTGTGTGTGTGTGTGTGTGTGTGTAACTGGGTTACCTCGCTCAGAATGATTTAGTCTAGCTTTATTCATTTACCCGAAAATTATTATAATTTATTTTTCTTAAGAGCTGAATAATATTCCACTGTGTAAATGTACTACATTTCCATTACCCATTAAGCAATTGAGAGAAATCTAGGCTGTTTCCAGTTTCTATTATGAATATAACAATGACAGACTTGAATGAGCACAAATCTCTGTAGTAAGATGTAGAGTCCTTTGGGTATATGTACAAGAGTGATAGAGCTAATCTTGAGGTAGAGCTGCGTCTCAAGGTAGATCTAGATCCACTTTCCTGAGGAACCAATCTTGAGGTAGATTGGAGTAGGAGGGTTCATCTGTATTTCTGTGCTTTGATTGGTTAAATAAAGACTCTGCCTGGCTTGTAAGATAGGTCAGCCCTTAGGTGGGCGGAGTAGACAGAACAGAAGTTCTGGGAAGAAAGGAAGTGAGAGAGCCCGCAA
>JAQHUG010000279.1:386275-426407 GCA_028555095.1 Dicrostonyx torquatus | reverse complement strand
TTGTTCCTTGTGTCTTCTTAGATGTAGTTAATCTCTTCAGACTGAAATTTTCCTTTTATAGAGATTCATTGACAAATAGAAATTGCTTAAATTTGGTTTTTTTATAATGGAATGTGTTTTACTTTTCTGTCAATTGTGACTGGTAGGTTTTTTTTTTAGGGGGCTTATAGTAGTCTGAACTGGCATCTGTAGTCTTTTTGGAGTTAGTAGAACATCTGGATAGGCCCTTCTGGCTTTCAAAGTTCCATTTAGAAGTCAAATGTTATTCTAATGGATCTGCCTTTAGAGACAACTTGGTCTTTTTCCCTTGTAGGTTTTAATATCCTTTCTCTGTTCTACACACTGAGTGTTTGGATAATGATGCACTATGTGGAATTTCATTTTTTGTCTTGTTTAATTTCTGGTATTTGGCATTCTGCATGCTTCTCATACTTTAATAAATACCTCTTTCTTTAGATTGTAAAGAATTTTCCTATGATTTTCTTGAAAATATTTCCTGTGCCTTTGACCTGGATCTTACCTCTTTCCTATATCTCTGTCATTTGAAGGTTTGGTCTTGTCATAGTATCCCAGATTTACTGAATGTTTTGTGCCTGGGTGTTTTATATATTTAACTTTTTCATTGACTGACCTTTCCATTTCTTCTATCTTATATTCAACTCCCAAGACTCCTCTTCCCTGTCTTGTACTCTATTTTTGATTCTTACTTCTGAGGTTTTATATTTTATATCCTCAATTTTTAATTTCTAGTTTTATTTCTGTTTGGATTTTTTATTAGCAATTCTATTCATGTCTTGAAATGTTTTCATTAGTCCATTCAACTCTTTGTGTGACTATTAAGTTCATTAGGAGATTTATTCATATCCTCCTTAAAAAATTTTGACTATATTAATAATTGATATATTTGAAGTCCTTGTCTTATGCTTCAGCTATATTGTGTTTCTCATGGCTTACTGTGACAGGGTTACTGATTTCTGGTGGAGGTATTATTGGCTTAAGTGTTCATGTTTTTATTTTTACTCTGGGAGTGCTGTGGGACAATGGTCTTGTACACTGTAAATACTTTTTACTTGTATTGGTTTAATAAAATGTTGATTGGCTAGTAGCCAGGCAGGAAGTATAGGCAAGGTGACCACAATAGGAAAATTTTGGGAAGAGGAAAGGTTCAGTCTGCAGTTGTCACCTAGATGCAGAGGACACAAGATGAGAATGCCTCATTGATAAAAGGTACCAAGCCATGTGGCTAATACAGACAAGAATTATAGTTTAATTTAAGATGTAAAAGTTAATTGATAATAAGTCTGAGGCCTCTGAGTATTTCTTTGGCACTGAATGGCTGTGGGACCAGGCGGGACAGAATCCTTGTCAACATGGGAACTAGGCATCTGGAACTATGATCTATTTCTTAGTATTAATGCCTGGTTCTATTTTTGCTGGGTGAGTGCCTCATTCCTTGATTGCTCTTGCCCTCTCTGGATGCTAGGCAAGTCTGCTGGCTGTAGGGGTTCCTGATAGAGAGTGCTTCTGTGGGTCAGCTAGTGAAGAAAGAAATGGAGATGGGATAAGAGAAAAGGCTACAAGTGGAATATATCAAGCAGAATATCAGATATCAATGGAGGTTATAGAACAAATGAGAAAAGAACATAATAATTTTTAAATAAAAAAATGTAGACTATCTTGAAAAAAACCAACTCTTTGATTTATAGGCATAGATGAGGGGAAAATAGTCTCAAGTCAATGGCATGCACCAGATCTTCAATGGGAAAAGAGAAGAAATATTATCCAAAGTAAGAAAAGAAACACCCATATAAATATAAGAAGCACATAGAACACTAAATAGACAAAACCTGAAAAGTCCCACAAAATATCATAGTTAAAACACTAAGATATAGCAAAGTGCATTGAAATCTGCAAGAGATAAAAAGGGAACCTAGTCATATAAAGAAAAGCCCATCATAATAAAATCTGCTTTTCAGTAGAAGCTTTGGAAAGCAAGAAGAGCCTGGAGCAATATATTCCAAGTTCTAAAAGACGATGACAGTCAACCTAAAATAATATATGTAGCAAAACTATCTGCCATGATTGAAGGGGAAAGAAAATAAGTGCTCAATAAACAAAACCTAAGGAAAATTCAGGGAATATTGTTTCAGGATGAAGAGAGGAGTTAGCATAGCAGAGAGATTGTGGAAGGAAATAAGAAACCATAATTATTAAACAAAAGTGACTATGATAACAATATAACAAATAACACCAAAAGTCACCAACAAGATGACCCCAATTAACTCATACAAACATCATTAATAACTTTAAATATAAATGGGCTCAATTCTCCAAAGACATAGAAGGGCTGCATGGATCAGGAAGCAAAATCCATCTACTGCCTTGAAGAAGCACATCTTAGTTTTAATGATAGACATTGCCTTAGAGTAAAAGAATAAACAAAATACTTAAATCAAATGGAACCAGGATGCAAGCAGATGTTGATCTTCTAATACCTGGCAAAATAGACTTCAAATTAAAACTAAACAGAAAAGACAAAGTAGGATACTTCATTCCAATTAGAGTACAGTTAATACCTTAATACAGAAGANGGAGCTGGGTGCTGGGAATACAACCCACACCTCTCCACTACTTACAACAGTAGATCTATATCCACTTTCCTGAGGAACCTCTGCACTGGTTTTTATAGAGGCTGCACACATCTCCATCCCCACCAGCAATGGGTGAGAGCTCTTCATTCTTCACGTTCTCATGAGAATGCCATATGTTTTACTGATCTTGGCCATCCCAACAGGTACAACATGAAATCTGAACTAGTTTTATTTTGTATTTCCCTGATGGCTAAGGTTGTTGAACGTTTCTCTAAGCATTTTTCAGACATATCTATTTCACCGTTGGAGAACTCTCTGCTTCATGATACAATACCATTTTAAATTATTGCTTGTTTTCTTGATGTTCTTTTTTTTGTGCCTTCTACTTTCATATACTATCAGATGTGTAATTTGTAAAAATCTTTTCCATTTTTGTAGGCTGTCACGTTGTCTGAATAATGGTGTCTTTTACCATACAGCTTTCCAGCTCCATGGTGCTCCTTTTACTATCTGTTGGTGTTAATGACTGTGCTAGCAATGTGCTATTCAGAAAAATCCTCTCCTACGTCAATGACTTCAAGCTTCTTGCCCAATTTCTCTTTCATCAGATTCAGTTTTCTGGTCTTACATTGAGGTCCATTGACCTATATGGAGTTGAGTTTTGGGCACAATCATAATATGGATTTATTTGTAGTCATCTACATGTAGATGTTCAGTTTGACCAACACCATTTGCTAAAGATGTCTTTTACGAAAAAAAAAAAAGCCGGGGTGAAGTGGCACACACCTTTAATCCCAGCACTCAGGAGGCAGAGAGAGGTGGATCTTTGTGAGTTTGAGGCCAGCCTGGTCTACATGAGCTAGTTCCAGGACAGGCTGCAAAGCTACAGAGAAACCTTGTCTCGAAAAACCAAAAAAGGAAAAGAAAAAAGAAGTCTTTCTCCAGTGTGTATTTCTGATTTCTTTGTCAAAAGTCAGGTGTCCATAGTTTGTAAACTTATGTCTAAGTCTTCATTTGAGTTCACATATCAGCATGTATGTTTTATGCAGTACCATATTTTCATTACTATAACTCTGTAATACAACTTGAAATCTGAAATGCTGAAAATTCCAGAAATTCTTTTATTATTCAGGTTTGAGGTATCCTGTTATTTGTTGGTTTGTTTGTTCGTCTTTGTGTGTGTTTCCATATGCAGCTGAAAATTGTTCTTTTTCAATTTCTTTGAAGAATTGTGTTGAGATATTGATGGAGACTGCATTGAATCTATAGATTGATTTTGGCATAATGGTCATTTGCACAATATTAATCCTATTGATCTATGATGGGGCAAATTTTTCTATCTTCTGGTGTTATCTTCCATTTCTTCCTTCTCTGTCCTGAGGGCTTTTGTTTTTTTATTACACACATCTTCTACTTGCCTGGTTAGAGTTACCAAAAGACATTTTATATTTTGTGGTTCCTGTGAAAGGTACTGCTTCCTTGACTTCTTCCTCGGTCTGTTGGTCATTTGTAGATAGAAAAGGTACTGATTTTTTTTGTGTTAGTTTTGCAACATGATACTTTTCTAATATTTTTTATTAGCTGTAGAAGTTTCCTATGGAGTTTTTAGGTTGTTTTATGTATCATCTTAAAATAAAGATACTTTGACTACTTTATTTTCTAGTTGTATACTCTTGATTTCCTTCAGTCTTCTTATTGCTTTATCTAAGGCTTTTTAAATACTACATTGAACAGGTATGGAAAAAGTGGACAACCTTGTCTTGTTCTTGACTGTAGAATTAATGCTTTTTTTACTCCTTTTATTTAGGTTGATATTGGTGGGGACTTGCTGTATATCACCCTTACTACATAGAGATATATCCTGTGTTTTCTGAGTTTCTCCAAGATTTTTATCATGAAGAGGTGTTGGATTTTGTCAAAGGCCCTTTTCTGCATCTAAAGAGATAATCATGTGGTTTTTTTTTTGTCATGCAGTCTGCTTATATGGTGAGTTACGCATATTAGTTTATGTGTTTTGAACCATCATCACTGCATGTTTGGAATGAGGCCAACTTGACTGTGGTGGATAATCTTTTTGATATGTTCTCAGATTCAGTTTGCCAGTATTTTATTCAGAATTTTTACATCTATGTTCTATTGACATATTTGGCTATAAATTTGTTGTTGTCTTTGCCTGATCTCTGTGTTGTTTCGGTATCAGAGATAGCGTGTCCTCGTAAAAGAATCAGACATTGTACCTTCGTTTTCAATTTGCAGGATACTTGAGGAGTATTGGCATTAATCCATTTTTGAAGGGCAGGTTGAATTTGGTACTAAATTCATCTGGCCTTTGACGTGTTTTGATTGGGAGACCATTAATTGGTTATTCTATTTCATTGGGGTTTATATGTTTGTTCAAATTATTTATTTGATCTTGATTTAATTTCCATAGGTCATATATATATATATTTATATATATATAAAGAAATTCACCCATTGCTTCTGGGCTTTCCAGTTTAGTGGTATCTTTATGATTCTTGGATTTTCCTCCATTTCTGTTGTAATGTTAGCTTCTCATCTCTTACTTTATTAATTTGGATCTTCTCTCTCCATATTTTTATCTATGGGTTTTTTTGTCCTGTTGATTTTCTCAAAGAATCAACACATTTTTTTCATGGGTTCTTGTCTTTTTGTTATTTGTTTTTATTTCATGGATTTCAGTCTTGAGTTTGATCATTTCTTGCTGTCTAATCCTTTTGAACAGGATTTCTTCTAATGAGTCTAGATCTGTCATGTGTGCTAAGTTACTAATATGAGATAGCTCCAAATTTTTATGCAGACACTTGAATTCAGTGTTTTCATAGGGAGGGCTCGGTGAAGGATTGTTGGAAAATAACCTAGGGATGTGGAGAATGAGTTTGTGGAAGATGGTTTTGTTGGTAGGAGCTTGTTTAGTGTGATAAATTATCCCCTTAGAACTGCTTTCATTGTGTCCCATAAGTTTGGATAAATTGTATTTTCATTTCCATTCAAGTCTAAATTTTTTAAGTTTCCTTCTAGATTTCTTTCTAAAGCCACTATTCATTCAAAAGTGAGTTTTCAATTTCCATTAGTTTTTATGTTTTCTTTTGTTTCTGTTACTGATTTCCAGTTTTACCCCATAGTGATCAGACAGAATATAAAGCATTATTTCAATTTTTTATATCTTTTGAGACTTGTCTTGTGCTCAAACATGTTGTTAATTTTGGAGAACGTTCTATGAGATGCTGAGAAGAAACTGTGTTCTTTTGTGCTGTGTGTGAAATGTTTTGAAGATGTTTTCTAGGTGCAATTGGACCTCAAATTTCTCTATTTAGTTTTTGTCTAGATAATCTGTGTATTGGGAAGAATTAAGTATTAAAAGCCACCAATCACTACAATCACTGCATGATATTCAATTTATGACTTTAGATATAATAGTGTTTCTTTTATGAACTTGGGTGCCCTTGTGTTTGGTCTTTGAATGCTTAGAATTGCAATATACTCTTGTTGTATTTTTCCATTGATCTGTATGTAGTGTCCTACTTCTTCTGATTACTTTTTTGTTTAAAGTACTTTTCATAATATTAAAATGGCTATATACCTGTTTGCTTTTTGTGTCTGCTTTCCCCCATTGAGAGAGACCTATCCTTGGTTTTAAAGTGAGTTTCTTAGATGCAGCAGAAAGATGGATCCTGCTTTCTTATCTAATATGTTAGTATATGTTTCTTCTTGGATAATTCAGACCATTAATATTGAGAGGTATCAACAAGCAATGTTTTTTGATTCCTGTTAATTTTTGTTATGGTGTGAATTTTCCCCCATTTTGATTAACTGATCGTTGATAATTTGTTCCTTGTGTCTTCTTAGATGTAGTTAATCTCTTCAGACTGAAATTTTCCTTTTATAGAGATTCATTGACAAATAGAAATTGCTTAAATTTGCCTTAGAGTAAATGAATAAACAAAATACTTAAATCAAATGGAACCAGGATGCAAGCAGATGTTGATCTTCTAATATCTGGCAAAATAGACTTCAAATTAAAACTAAACAGAAAAGACAAAGTAGGATACTTCATTCCAATTAGAGTACAGTTAATACCTTAATACAGAAGATATTACTACTCTAAATATATATGCACCAAACCCAAGTGACTTAACTTCCTTAAAAAAATCGAAAGCCACAGATTAATATCAACCCAATAATACTCCACTTTCTCTATTAGGAAGGCTGTCTGTTAAACAATAAACAAAGAAGCTTTAGAATTAATTGACATCACACATCAAAGGGATGTATGTAGCAGATATCTACAGAATATTCTCTCCAAATCCAAACACCAAAGAGCACACAAAATACAACAGTACATGGAAGGCTTTCAAAATAGCCCACATCCGGGAACACGAAGCAAATATTTATGAATAAAAAAGGATTGAACTCATTCCTTGTATCCTGTTTGACCACACACTGTAAACTTAAAAATTATGGATAAAAATTTTTTAAAAAAAAACCCTTCTAGTAAACACACAAATTTGTAGAGCTTAAAAAACTCATTGTAACAGGGCTCCGGACCCTAGTAGGCCTCAAGAACTTAGAATGACTGACTCCATGGTGGAAGGCTGAAAAACACAGCACACAGACAGTACCATCTGCCAACAAAGCCCAAAGACTGTGTAGACGCGGCCTCCCAGACCCAAAATAATCACACAGAAACTATTATTATAGCACCACTTGGCCTATCAACTTGTGCATATTTCTAGCTAGCTCTTACGTCTTAAATTAAGCCATGTCTATTAATCTGTGTATCACCACGTGGTTGTGGCCTACTGGTAAGGTTCCATCTGGTGTCTGGCATCTGTCTCCTGCAGAGGCTACATGGCTTCTCTCTGACTCTGCCTACTCGCTCGCTTTATCTTTTCCAAGCTGTTATATTCTGTTAAGCCATTATTAACCAATGACGATAAAACATATTCATAACATACAGAGGGGAATCCCACATCAATCTAATCCATCAAAGTTCACAGTTATGGGAAAGTCTCTAAATGTACAAACTTTGCTTTTTGGCTTCTGTAGTTCTGCTTCTGGCCAACTATTCTTGATTCTCATTATTAAATAATCAATTGATTAAAAAAGAAACCAAGAAAGAAAGAAAAACTTCCTGGAACCAATTGAAAATGAAACCACAAAACAATACATCAAGACCTCTGGCACACATTGAATGCATTTTTTTTGTTTGTTTGGTTTTTGAGGGAAATTTATAACTCTAAGTTTCTACATTTAAAAAAAGTCAGAAAGAGCACAAATAAATGGCTTAATGATACAACCTAAAATGTTGGAAAAGCCAAAATAGATAAAATTCAAACCCAATCACTTGCAAGAAATAACAAAATTCAGAGCACAGCTGGGGCAAGCCTAACCTTCCAAGGCATGAAACCCTCCAAACCCATCTCTCTTATCTGCCTTCGCTGATGTTCCCTTTGGGGCTTGGGGGTCATCATGTCTAAGTATCAACTCTGGGTGGCCAACAGGGTGGGCTGTTTAGAGGACCACCAGGGATGGAGCCCAGGCTGCTCTCTGTATCTTGGTGGGTGTGATTCTCCAAGTTCATCTTTGGTATTGTAGATGAGATTAGAAATTAGTATGTGGATACAGAATTAAACACACACTCACATGCATGCACACACACACACACACATACACACACACACACGAAATTAGTATTTGCTTTCCAGTTAGGGTTCAGCAGAATAGTAACGATTATTAAACAACAGAATGAACTCTATAACACATAACACAAATCAACTTAGATGTTATTCCTTTCAAACTGTTAGTATTAAAAGACTGATTTATATGGCTGGTGTTAGTTAACTAGTAACAACAGAAATTGACCATGTGGCCGCCAGCAAGTCTGGCTTGCCAGTTCAGCATGACTGTTCAGCTCCCCTCATCACGTTAAGGTGAAAGAAACAGCTACTCGTGTTTATTTCAGCTTGGGTATTAGCAGTTGATGCTAAGTTCTCTTTGGTTAGCCACTGCTGAATTCTGTTTGTTTAGACGTGGCATTTCTGCTGGGGCAGTGTAGGAGAGAGGGAAGCCAAATGAGTGTCACCTGGCGTGACTTAAAGCTCCAGAAAGAGTCACACCTGTCCTCCTTGGCCAGGCATGAGCAGAGCTCTGCAGGGAGGCTGTAGGCATTTTCCCTAACAGGGAACTAGGAGAGGATGTCTTGTTATTTCCCAGGGTGCTTTCTCTATTAATGATGCTAATGATATCATGTTGAGCTGCAGACCTAAGGGGTGACAGTGGCACAGCCACCCCTGCCCTGACAAGGCCATTGGGAAACCGTGATCTCTGAAGAGTAAGGTCACTCTAATGTTAGCTACCAAAGGGACCATGAGCAAGCTCTGCCATCTTAAAGTTTCTACACCCTATCTGTAGTTTAAAGCAAACACTGCCAACCTACATAACCAGTCAAAGTGAGGACAAAGCATAGACATAAATATTACGTATTAGTAAATAACTGCTTTATACACAGTAGATGTTTAATGACTAATAGCTAATCCTAATGTAACCAGATGTAGAGAAAGAATGCTCTTCTGAGTAGAGGGGCCAGGAGGCCCGGAGGCCAGACAACCAATGGATGGGGAGTTGTGTCTGCAATGTCTTGTTCACCATAGACCAACCAAACAGTGGCTGCTTCTGGTCACTTCCAGTCTATCAGGGAAAAACTGTTTTCCAAGTCACCTGCTATTTAGACCATTTAAAAATGTCCCTCCTTTATCCTACGCATTTGAGTTGCCTTCCTGGCCACTACTGTTCCCAAATACTGACCTTTCTGGCTGCCTTCTGTCTACTGCATGGCAATCCCTTCCTCTTTTACCCCGCCAACGAACTGTCTTGTCAATAGACTCTTGGCCCAATGGATGTCACCAACTTGCTACCATTGTGTGCTTCATATTCATGTCCCTTCCTATGGAAGCTGTGGTACTAGCCTTCATTTCCTCAAATAAGCTCTCTCTCATTTTTAAATGTATTTATATCATTTTGACCTATGTATACACTAAAGACAAATTCAATCAGGTATTTTGTGATTTTTTTTACAAGAATGCTAATAATTTTGCAATGCTGAAATATATATTACTATCCACCATGGTTACTAAATTTCATTCTTGTGGTTGAACTGATTTTGGACCTTTTCTAATAACGACCACTTGTTAGCTTTAGGTTCCAGCAATGATCCTTCTCTCTGTTTCTAGGAGGATGATAGTTTCAGATAAAAGCACATGACCTCTGCCTTTCTGTGATTGGCTGATTTCACTGCTGCCTTCTCGTGTTCTTCGGCCTCACTTGGTACTTGCCCTCTTTCCCATTGGCTTTCCTTTTCCTATGGGTTCTACCAGGTTCACTTCAAAATGTGATCTCTATTGTGAAGTAGCTGCAGCACCCGTGAATCCCAGGGGCTTCTTCTCACAGCACAAAGGTGCTTAGTCCAGTTACCAGTGTGTGCCCATCATCAGGTCGTCAAGGAAAGCCTGTGGTTTTGGTTCAACCATCTCACTGCACTTAGTGGAGTGGCAAGAGCTTGCTGTGCCCAGTGCCTGCCCAGTCCTCCAAAGCTCATACTGACTAGCATCTTGGGGAGGTCAGCTACCAGGGCTGATAGAGCCCTCGAGATAGGGTCTGTGCCTTTATAAAACAGCTACTAAGAGTCCTCTTGTTTCTTCTGCTCCTTGAAGTCATGGCAAAAGGACCAGCCTGGATGAAAAGAAAGCAAGCCCTTCCTAGATACCAATTCTGATGGCAATTGAACCTTGGTCTTCTCATCCTCCAGAGTTGTGAAAAATGAGTGCATTACTATTCCCATAAACATTGAAAGTATAAATATTGTTAATCAACAGTGTGACTAGTGACAATCTAAGACAGATTAAAGTCACATACAAAGGCTCTTTTAAGTAGTGTTTTAGTCTTTTAAAATTTGTGTCTCTTATTTTCTTGCTATATCTGCATAGTGCAGAAAGGATAAGAGCTTTCCCTGGAGCTTTTTATTAAGGGCAGTAATCCTACTCCTCAAAGCTCCATCCTCATGACAGAATCACCCCCCGAAGACCCTCCCAACACTACCCCGATACACTGGGAATTAGCTTTCCGCACATGAAGGGGAGGAGACATAATCATTCAGACCACAGTGAAAGTCAAGATTAATGAGTGTGTCAGCATGATTACTTAGCAAATCTGAACATATCTACCAGGCTTACTGAAACTGCGCAGTCACTCTGCCTGGGGTATTTTGAATGCAAGAGTAGGGTCAGGAATCCATGTTTAGGATTCACTAAAAGCTCACAGCATGAGATGCGCAGCCCGTTCCCTCATGGAAGTAGCTTCTAGCGGTATGTTTGCAGGTCTCCTGTTCTCATCCTCATAATGTAAGCTAATACTTAATGCGCTATTGTAAGAAGAAAAACGAACAAAATAATTTCTCCTTTTCAAATAGTTTACATTAGAGCACTGCAGAGGGAAGACATGTCATTACCCCTAAGTAACTTCCTTACAGTCTAGGAAGCCTTGTCTGTAAACCAGGACTAATTTCCACACTGACAGGAGAGGGAGCAGCCCTCAGTGGCCAGCTCCCTTCGGCTCTACACAAACCAGAGAAGCCTGCGCATGTGGCTTAGCAGAAGAGAGACACGCATTTGCATCCTTTTGTCTCCTAATAGCAAAGAGCTGTTGAATTGGGTAATTTCGGCTCATTATACTTGCACATTTAGCTTCTGCGCTCACATGCATAAGGAGTGTAAGTGAACAAGTTGGCTAAGCATCTGTTCGTTCTTAGCAAATCTAAAAGATAAAAGACAAATAAAAACACCTTTAATTGGGTAGCGGTTTGGCTCTTAGAATGAGCGTGTTCTGAATGCGAAGCTTATGAGCTGAGGAACGGTAAGTTTTCAAGAATTTTCTAGCGCCCAGTCAATTAAAACTAAACGTGCTATGTGGTGGTTTGCATGGTGCAGGGGTGATAATAGCAGCTAATGTAAATAAACGCTCAACACGAAAGTCAAATAAGATTCCTCTCCACAATGTCAAGGACATTAAACCTGACAAGGCAATCTGAAATTCCTGCTGGGGTCAGGAATTGTCCCTGCTGTCTTTGCTCTGCGTGCATCGTTCATATAATTTACCCTCCTGGTGGAGAGTGAGGGGCCTCCGTTGTTAGGTGTGTGTGTGTGCCTCTTTGAGTGTGAGTGATTTCCCTGCCGTTGGCTGCCTGACAAGTATGAAATAATGTTAGTGATGAAAAAAATTAGGCTGTCACATACTTTTCTTTATTCAGAATTGCTTTTGAGTTGCCTGCCCTGAACGTCATTGCCATTAAGCCAGGATCACAGTGGCCTGAATTCATCTAGGCAGTGACCAGAGCAGTCTCTCAGGGTGGCAAAAATAGCTTGGTGTTTTGTTTTTGATCAAATCAAAGCATAATCTTCACGTAGAGAGAGCAGCATAAATTTAAACTACAGTTAATGTTCTTTTGGAGATATGAACAATTACTGTTCCTTCAGTCATGGGACTCGGCAGTCTCAGGTGACCTACCTGGAGAACATCAGACTCAATGGCACCTCATCATAAACAATGGTGTTTGCTGCCACCGGCAAGTGACTCTGAGAAAGAGTGATGACCATTCTTTACATCATTCACCCAAAGAAATGGATACCCATAACCGCAATATACACTTGATGGTAGAAGTTTGAAAAAATGAACGATTTCTGTCCGCTGCATGTTTCATTTCTCATACATACTCATCTCCCTTAAACAGGCCTCCTTTTCTTACCTAGAGTAATCCATAATGAAACCCTTTGGGTCAGAAAGACTCACTTCCAGGAATGGCAGAGGGCAGAGATCAGGCAATGGTTACTACTGTCTGGACCCCCGTTAGAAATCTTAGGGCACTGGAGGAAGACTGGCTCTGGAAATCTGAGGAGAGCGGAGGCCTGGAAGGAAATTGTAAGCCAGTGCTTCAGGGTTGCTAAGTCCAGGCAGGATTCCTCTGTGCTGCTGAAGTGTCTGGGCCTCCAGAGCCCCATAGCTGGGAGAATCCCAGGCAGGGGCTGGAAATGTGATGTGTACAGATGCACACAGCCACCCCAAACCTCCTCCTCACCAAGACTCTGAAGCCAGGAAAGGCTGAGATTGAAGCCTGAACCCCGCCAAGTAGCTACATACAGACGTGTGTGTGCATGTGTGTGTATGTGTATATGTGTAATATTTTAAACATAAAACATATGTGGTGGGAGGGTCCACCTGTATTTCTGTGCTTTGATTGGTTAAATAAAGAGCTGCCTGGCTTATAGACAGTTCAGCCCTTAGGTAGGCGGAGTAGACAGAACGGAAGTTCTGGGAGGAGAAGAAGGAAGTGAGCAGATGCCACGAGCCACTGTCGCAGATGGATGCAGGTTAGACCTTTCCAGTACGTCACCACGTGGTGACTTACAGACTTTTATAATGGGATAGTTTATGAAGTGAGGGCTAGCCAGGAAAGGGCTAGTGATAATAAGCCAGGCAGAGTTTAAATGAATACCGTCCTCACGTGGTTATTTTGGGTGCAGGCGGCCAGCCACTGAGGCGACCAGTGGCTGGGGGCTTGGGAGCCTGGCGGCTGGGGAACACAACCAACCCACACACACCTCTCTCCCCTAAATACAACATTCTCCTTTAATATTAAGGCAAAATATCATATTTACACATATAACTTTTATACATATCATATTTACACTGTAGGTATAATATATGTGTTCAGTCTAGATGTCATACCCTCTGCAATGTAACTGATAAAAGCATGCATCCGGATCTTTCTATGTGCTTCCCCAGGGGCAGGCTTCTGTTTCACCTGACATTAAGTGCTGTGACCTGGAGGAATTAGAAACCCTGCAGCTAGCTCAGAGCAAAGAGGGAGGCACTGGGCCCGTGAGCACAAGGACAGCAGCTGGGGCTGGTGGCAGCCATAGCCACAGCAGCTGTAGCTGCTTCTGACAACTCAGTTCAGTTCAAGATGGCCAAAACAGGAACAAATATGTGGGCACGAAGGAGAGTCTGAAAACTGGGTGATGTAGGACACAGGCTCACCACGTTGACTCTGCTCCAGGCTACACGGAGGGGGCTACATGGCGGGTTAATTAAGCATCTATGGGAAGTAAAGAGTTAGGCTCTTGATGAAGCTCACAGCTGGCCAGCACGATGATCCCTCCCAACTCATCAGAGACTTAACAGGATGAGAGTCTAAATATCAAATATTGGCTTCTCCTGGAGAATGAAAGAGCTGGGTGAAGATGCCAGTGAGCCAACTTCTCTTTGAAAGGCTGCCTAGGGAGCAGGCTTGATCTTCCTTGTCTCTAAGTCTGAAGAGGACCAACCATATACAAGATACCCTTTGCATAAAGCAAAGCAGGTGACTTAGACAAGCACCAAGCGTGATGAGACTCAGAGAATGTGTCAGGAGAACTGGTGAACGTGGCCAGGTCATGAAGACCAGTGGACAGTTAGAGTAAGATCTTTAATATCATCCAAAGGCCCATGTGTTAAAGGCATGGTTCCTGGGGTGCTGTACAGGGAAGGTGTGTAAGTGAAGCACATATATCATTGATGGTAAAGAAATTGTGGAAACCGCCTACTTCCTTTTCTCTTTGTTCTCTGTCTTGTATATGAACAGTTTTGTTCTGCCATGTTCTGCAGTAGGACATGTCACCTTGCTATAGACCCAAAGAAAACAAACGGTAACAGAACACAACCTTGAAAAATGTGATCCAAAATATGCCTTCATGTGTTTATAAGTTGGTTATGTTAAATATTTTGATATAGTGACAGCTAAATAATAATAATAAAAAACCTGTTGCTTTGTGTAAAGTATTCACCAATATGATTAAATAAAGAAACAATAAAGAATGAAGAAAATAAGGAAATAAGTTCAAAGACTGGAACAAGATTAAAAACATACTCAAATGAAATGAAGCTGATGACTTACCTGCAAATGTCTTCTAAATATCCACTGTATTACAGTGCTCACCAAGGTCAGAGAAGTAACACATGTACAAGCCAAACCTCAACAGAGACAGAAAATACAAGAAAACCACACAGAAATAGCAGAGAGAAAGATTACAACATTGAACTGGAAAATTCAATAAAGTGAACCAATAGCAGGCTAGGTAAAGTACAAGAAACAATGGTTGAAGTTGAAGACATGTCATTGGGAATTGTCCCGCCAGAAGTAAAAACACATAAAAGAGTGAGAGGGAAAGACATAAAAGAAACTCCTTGGACACCATCAAGTGGACCAGCATGGTGAAGCTTCAGAAAAGTGAAGGGGCTCTGAGATACTTATATGTGGAGAAAAAGAAGTAAAAGACAGTTCAGGGAAGCCAAAAAGATACCCCAGCTTCTCAAAAGACAAAGAAATTCACACACACACACACACACACACACACACACACACCAGAAAACAAAAAACCACATCATAAATTATCTATCACAAGTAAAAGAGATCTTTGAAAGCAGCAAAAACCAAATTGACTTGAGTACACTCATGTCCAAATCTTGTATTCTGTGGCAGGATGGTGGATGCATTGATTCTGGAAGGCTTGGCAGTCTGAATGATGGCATAGGTACTTGGCCAAGGGATAAAGTAGCCAAGATTCAGTGCCTCCTACTTTTCAAGCTTAATTTTAAAAAGAACACTCTGTCTTTGAAAATGCAGCCTTAAACCATCTGGCCCATAGGTCTCTAATGCCAGGAACTTTTAAGACTAAAGCAGGAAAACTACTACGGGGTCAAGGGTAGCCTGTAGAAAGAGTTCATGTAGAGCAGTCAGGGCTACTGAGTGGAGATCTTGTGTCAAAAGGAAAAAAGAAAAAAAAAACACGAGATTTCTTGCATCCCATAGGAAAGTACTTTCCTAGCATCTGCAGGGCCCTAGGGTACAGAAAGAGAAAGAAATGAGAAGAGTGTCCAGTCATATGAACGTAGAGGGGAAAAGGGCAGGAAGTTCAGGTCAGCTCAGTTCCAACCCTCACACACATCTTCTGTCACAGTGGCTGGAACCCAGGGATGTCCACCAGATTTGAGAAGTGCATACCTAATGTATTTTGATTTGAGTAGTTACTCAAATAACACTGACTTATAATTTGAGTGTTCTGAATGAGTAGAGACCATGCCCATGAAAGACAAGATCACTGCACTTACCAAACAGTCTACAAGAGAGTTGGCATCGCCATGCAAAAAAAAAAAAAAAAAAGTCACTGGTTGGGTATGTGAGACTGTGAGGATTATAGCCTGAGGCATGAAAACCACAAAGAAGTGGGATCACTGCAAAGAAAGGCTGAGAAGAGGGGCTGCCAGCAATGATATAACGATGCACACATTCTAGACTGTTCCATGTCTCCAGACATTACCGCCTTACTCCATCTATGATGGATGCTCACTGTTCCAGTTCTCATATGGACCACGCATTGAGAATAAAAGACCCCCAGAACCTCCAGATAAGCCATATCTCACCACATGTGGTCGCGGACTGAGCCTGTTCTGAATGAATGTGACGTTGGCCCCAAAGCACTCCCACAGATCTTACATGTAAAAATAACTTACAGCTGCCAAATTTCAGGGGGCAAGCGTGGGCATCCATAGGGAAGTCCTCAAGCTGCATCGGGCACTCAGCAGAGATCGTCAGGCTGTGAAGTGAAAAGAGATGGTTCAATGGCCCAGCTCTGCCTCTCATAAATCCACTTGTATTAAAATTCTAATTAATATGTTTATGAAATCGTCTTACTGTTCCCACTGAGATCTATGTTTGTGCTGTAAGTGAGCATCACTGGGAGAGAAGGGACGAGTCCAGAGCACTCAGGAACCCTACCTACAGCCTGAGTATGTGCCTACACACATCATTTCTCATAAAGCTGAGCATGGCGCTCTTTCAATGGTTCACCTCTTCCTATCCCTTCTCGTCATCTGACAGGCTTTCCTTGACAAGGCTAGAGATACATTTATTTTCTTAAATAGTTTATACATTTAAAAACTGCAAATATAAGGTAAATACACACACAATCAGCTCTTTACCATAACCTGTTTCTTCATTAATCAATGGGCCACAGAGGAACTTGTATTGCAATAGCAATTTTCTGATACAACCTGCCTATTGCCATTTTAATTCAAACCTAGTCTTCCACCTAAAAATGTCACTGACCACAATTCTGAGGGCTGCTCAGGCCATGCCAGGCATTGTGGGTGTGTTCTGGCCACGTTATCATCATCACAGTAGCCTACGGAGGTCACCATGGCTACCACAGGGTATGACTGATGGAGCAAGGTGCAGAATGTAGAGCTAGCTCCTCAGTGGCAGAGTCATGAGTGGAGCTCAAACTGCCTACAGAGAGGCTCTTCCAGCCTCGAGCTCTTAGCCTATGACTGTAGGCTCTGCTCTGTAAGATGGTATAGGTCCAGTACTCCACAGTGTGTGGATGCTGAGGCCCAGACAGGGTGGAGCGAGCTCCCCAGAGGTTTGTTTATATGGTAGAAATCCTAAGTGTCGTGGTGCAGAGTCGGTGGAGCCTTTCCGAAGTGAGACCCAGTGGATAAGATTAGGTCACACAGGGAACCGCTTTAAGAAGGATTGATTTAATTCTTGAATAGCCCCAGTCGTTCTCCCGAGAGTGGGTTACTACAGAGCGCTAAGCCAGCCTCTGATTTCCTTTGGTTTCCCATCCCACCTTGGGTTTCTTCCACATGTTTCTGCCATTGTTATATCGTCACCACAGAGACCTCACTAGAAAGTTGAAGGTTTTTCAGCTTCCACAGTAAGAGCTAAATAAACCTCTTTTCTTTGTCTATGACCTGGCATTGGGCATTTTGTTATACAATGAAAACAAAAATACTCATGCTTTTATGCCTCTACAGAGTTTTTACTAAAAATCCAAAATTTTAACAAAATTTTAAATTGTACTAATGAGCTTATTTTCTGTTTCTTGTGCTCTTTTCCATTATTTAAAATTAAATTAATTACATAAAATATGAAACATTGGACTTCCTATGCACGCTCTAATTCTAATGCTAGCGTAGAAAACAACTTCTTGCTGTCCTTTGCTTGTTCAATTAAGTAGAGATGCTGTCCGTGCTCACAGGATGCAAATGAAATGCAAAAGACATTCCATTTTTTGCCTTTATCACTTCCTTTTGTTAAAACAGATTAGCCTCGTGTTTTAAATTGGTAACATCAATCACTGGTGGCCACTGAAGCCTGAAGAGCCAATCTAGCCATTCACTGAGCAAGCAGGGTGATAGTGGATGCCCGTCAGAAGAGAAAACTCTTTGGCACTGTTCTGCAGGATGACTCCAGGGAGAGAGTCAGTCCCCAAGGGCCATGAGTACAGGGTGGCCCAGTATGCCACCAGTTCTCATTCCCAGGTTCAGATGGAGAGATGACTTAGAAGATGACGCTCTGCACACGGTCATAGAGCAGGGGATACCCATAAAGTCACAGACTTCACTTAACATTTCATCCAGTATATGTCATGGGTATGCACACTGCCTTCTGATCTTGGTACAAAACTGCATCTTTTGACACATTCGAGCAGAACCATCTCCCACATCCCCAATCACTCTCACAGTCCTGACTTTGACTCCTTTTAAAACTCTAATGTGTATGGTGCGCATGTCTGTCAGCACAGCTAATAACCAACAGACTGTCCTTAAACCTTTTGAAAACTTATTTTACAGGATTGCTAACCGAAAGGAAAGTTTTTGGCTGCAAACTATGACAGGGAGCTATTGTCCAGGCCTGTGGACTGGCGATGTAAACAGAGATTAACTTGCCAGAATTAGGGAAATAAAGACTTAAAAAGCACAGCCATTGAGAGGAGTATCAAGTGATCATAAAGCTACTGTCCGCGACTGTTACATAATTTAGGAGATGTATTAGAGAAAGCAATAATGAAAAGACAGACTCAGTAGTGGAAGAAGCCACATGGCACAGGAACACCACCAAAGAACATGCAGTAGCGATCACAGGACAGGAGAGGACTGTGGGAGTTGTGTGGCTCTCTGGCTTCATCTCTGCCAGGAGCACTGGGGTTCCATCACTGGTTTTATGTTACAGCTGAGAGCTTGGGACCCCACATTTACTAGCTTGGGTTCTTGTTTGGCCAGAGGGTCACTCATGTGTACAAGGGACTTTAGTCTAGACAACCAGATCCCAGAGTAGCGTCATCATTAGCTGAGTGACATTTATAAAAATGCCAAACTTCTTTAGTCCAGTCTCCCGATTTGGAAAAGAAAGACAACCATTGATTTTATTCTCTGAAAAAGCATAGGAATAAAACAAAGGGTTAATCGAGCTAGGACCTTCAATGACAGCAAGGTGACTACAGACTGAAGACTTTCTGGTTTCCATGGAAATACTGCAAAGAGGCAGACAGCACTGCAAACATCAAGAAAATGCACAGCTCTCCCAGACCGAGGACTACCCACTGCATAGGACAAAAGCCTGGGTGCAGATGTAATGAATTACAGTTCTCAGTGTGGGGAGATTGCCCCAGGCTGTCCAAGTAGATCATTCTGATTCCACAGGTCCTTTCAGGAGGATGCGAAAGCCTGAGAGTCTCAAGGGAGATGCGGGGACCAAAGCAGATGTGAGAATAAGGCTCACAGCTCAGGGATGCAGGTGTCTTCCAGGAACTGGATGAGACAAGATTCTCCCCTGGAACTCCCAGAACCAATGCAAGCAGCAGGCATCTTGATTTTAGCCCCATGAGACTTTTGTGACTCCAGACTCCAGAACTATATGAGTCGATAGAATTTATTGTGCTGTAAGCAAATACGTTTGCGATGATTTGTTGCAGTACCAGTGGGAAACAGATAGAAATTTGGTACCCAGAAAAGATCTGTTGCTGTAACAAGGTTCTGAAAATATGGAAATGGCTTTGGTAATGGGCTAACAGGAAAAGACTAGATGTTAGGGGATGGGTAGACTGTGAGTCACCAATGGCTCTGCAGTGATGCTCTGGTGGGTGAGTGGTGCTCATGTTTGAATACTTGCTTCCTAGCTGGTGGAACTGTTTGAGGACTCGAGAGCATGGTCTTGCTGGAGGACTTGTGTCACTGGAGGTGGGCGGTTTCAAAAGCCCGTATGACTCCCAGTTAGCGATCTTTGTCTCCTGTTAGTGAATCCGATGTAAGTTCTCAGCTGCTGATCCAGACCCACGCCTGCCTGCCTGCTGCCATGATGTTCACGGACTCACAATTTGAAGCTGTAAGCCCGAGTAAACTTTTCTACATTGCCTTGGCCGTATAATTGAAAAGTAACTGAGACAAGCGGTGAGTCCGTGGTCACTGTGGGTAGAAACAGGAGAGCTAAGTGCCACTTGGCAGGCTCTGAAGCAAATGCAGAGCTCCTGGGGACTGAGAAAGCAGGTCCTGCTGTGCGGCAGCAGAACACACAGGAGAATCGTATCCACAGTAGCAGGGACGCACAATTCGTACAGGATCGCCAAGAGCTAAATATTGTGAGGCCTTCATGCCCACTGCACGTAAATGCTCCCATGAGTAGGAAAGGGTCTTTGAGGACGGGAATAGGCTGTCTTGAGGTGAAGGGGCCATCAAGGTGGACCCCAAGTAATCATGGGAGTTCTTGGGAGACAGAAGTGAGAGATGAGGCCATGCAGAAGAGCAGACATGAAAAGAGAAGACTGTGAGTTGTTATGTTGCCTGCTTGAGGACTCAGGCAGGAGCTCTGGTAAAGAAAGAAAGAAACAAACAAAACCCACAACTCTGAGAAATGCCTACCTGAGCCTCCAGAGGGACTACGGTCCTGCCAGCATCTTCATTTTGTGCCTGTGGAACCAATTTCTGATTCATGGTTTAAAAGTCTTAAGAGAATGCACTTGGGTTGGGTTAAGTATCTAGCTTTGAGTGACTTGTTAGAGCAGTCACAGAATGCGACTACCGCGAGGAAACTGGGGACTCATTTGGAAGAAGCAGCACACTTTTCTTCCTACTTCTCATGGAGAAGTAAATCAGGAGGAGAAAAGAGATGGAGGGAAAATTGCCAACAATGAAGCCGCGTTTGACGGCATTGACAGCTCATCTCGGCTACAATTAATATATCCATTACCTAGAACGTACAAGCTAAAAACCAAAGTTGTGATTGGATGCTCTCTGGCAAGAGCCAGAATAGAGAAGCAGAGGCCAGAGACCAATGTCTTAGAACAAATGAGGGTACAATTTGGGGTGTACAGTTTAACGACTTCAGCCCTAATCCTGTATTAATCCATATAGAGCAGTGGGAATATTTGAAGTATGGTGAACTTGGGCCTTTGAGATGGGAACTGGATTATGCGGGTGAGTGCCGTCCCATCAATCATAAGCTTTCTCATCGGAAAGGACCATGGTATTGGTGTCAGAAAGAAAGGCACAGTCATATAAGCAAAAGTTGGAATGCACTAGAGTCATGCATCAAGGGAAAGCATGAAGCCTAAACAGATGCAAAGGGAAAGCAAAATTGCCAAGTAGCCTGATGTTGGCACTGGAAGCCTCACTTCTGACTCTGGCCTCCCGTGCTCTG
The DNA here is from genome assembly GCA_028555095.1 of Dicrostonyx torquatus. Lineage (NCBI taxonomy): Eukaryota > Metazoa > Chordata > Mammalia > Rodentia > Cricetidae > Dicrostonyx > Dicrostonyx torquatus. The sequence continues at coordinate 405,230 of JAQHUG010000279.1, read as the reverse complement.
GGATCATAAACTCACGTAAAAATGCCACCAAGGTCAAGGTGACTTTTGAAAGCAGAATAGGGGAATAACGAAGTAGCTGCCACAAAATCAGACATCAGTTATGTTAGCAAAGGAACAGCCAGTCGAACTGCTTGTGGGGCAGCAGCCCCTGCACGCTGGTGTTTTGTTGTGCTGGGAGCTCACCCCGAGCACATGCGTGAAGTAAGTGCTCTAGCACAGAGGTCTCACTCAGTACAATGGGTACTCAGATGCCTTGAAAGAGGTGTGTGGCCGGTCACTGACATACAAACCAGCAGTAACTGTGAAGGGGCAGATGGCCCACCCATGCACATGTGACTCTCGGGGAATAAATATGACATTTGGGGACACTTTAAATCTTCACTGCATAGCTAATGATTGCTGCCACGGAAAAGAAATAAGGTAATCTGGCAACGATAGTTTTCTAGCCCTAGTAGTCCATATAAAGATGAACCAAATACACAGATAACTCTTTATTCACCAGAATGCTACACATCTGAACACTAGCAGCATTTGAAAATGTTGTAGCTAGGACGCAGCACACACCAAGGCCTTGAATGTTCAAGGCAGTAGGATACGTCTGATCTCAGCCAGAAATGCTGGTGTGTATGAACATGGCCCTCTATGGAGTCCTGACACCAGGACAAAGATTGCCTTCCAGTTCTGCCACCTGGGACCAGCAGCTCAGTCTCCCTGTGTGTACATCCTGGCTTTTATCCCGTCTTTACCATACATTGCTTCATTGCTATGGACAAGATGGGGAGAAATGCAAAATTTCTTTCCTCTCAGCTTTGGCCAAGATGATAAACTATTCTTTCTATTTTTCAATACATCAGATATCAGGTTCTCTTAGTGTTAGAATGTATTCAATCTCAGAAGCAGATCAGGGCAGTGGCTTTAGTAACACAGAGATTTTGCTACTATTAGTGAGTGTGTGTGTGTGTGTGTGTGTGTGTGTGTGTGTGTGTGTGTAAACACCCGCTTCTGTGAGCCTGGCCTAATGTAAAATCAGGAGAAGCGCAGCATCCCTGTACTGCTGTGTTAGGAGGAACAAAGCCCACGAGTCCTCTTCAAGCAGCAGAAAGCACAAATGCATGAGTTTCTCATGAACAAACCACAGATGCAGTGCAGTGTTCTGTGCATACCAGTTCTGTAAATATTCCTGGAACTGTCGTTTATATTAGTGTGTTGGAGGTAACTCTCTACAAACGCTGAAGAGCCATGCAAAAGTGGACTGTGTTGCATATCAAGCATTGGTGAGTCAGGAATGCCTGCTGAACCCTGAAACTCATGGCCAGTTGGGTCAGCTCCCCAGCAGTCACATCAACTGTTCCCATCCCGTGACTATTGGAGATACACTGTAGCTGTGTTTGATTTGCCCAGGACTGCCAGAGGCCAGCCAAAACCTTGTGCTCATGAAGCAGATTCAGAACTAACCATGTCTCATGCATACTCACAGATGGGCAAGGGATCGGCGCTAGAAGAGTGGCATGCGCACTGAGCTACCACACACATGCTGAAATCTGAGCTCAGCGGAAAGCAAGTTTCAAAAAAAAAAAAATCTTAAATTGTCATTGGGAATCTAAAATCCTCCCAGTTTTAAATTATGACATTAAATAATCCATGCTTTCACTGGTACAATTGTAGAATTGCATCCTCTAGAAATACTATATCCAGGTGGCTACAAGTCCATAATCCCAACACTCCAGAGACGGAGACAGGAGGATTGGGAGGTCATTGCTATCCTGGGCTAAACAGCAAGATCCTGTCTCAAAATCTCTCTTCTGCCCCCAAACATTTACTACTGACATAGCGCTACTTCACATTCTTAGAAATGAGTGCCACAAATCGTACAACTTCTTTCCAAAGTTCATGGGTTGTTCTGAGGATAATGGACTCCTTTTGCCTGTTGGGTCTAGCAGGGATGTACATGAATCCGATGGCCAGAATTACACTGAGCTATAAGGACCCATGGAGCTGTGCACCACCTATTTGTATTTTTGTTCCTCTTCAGCTGTTGGGGAGAAAATGTCAGCAATTCTTGTTTATGTTGGGAAAACCAGCACAACTGTCGGCCTCTCAAACAGTCAGTGTGGTGCTTAACCAAAGGGGACAAGAAAACTCTGGCTCCATTTCAATTAATGACTTCGTTTTTTTTTAAAAAGATATAGTCTCCAGAAGGCATTTTAATAATGAACGAAGGTGTAGAAATGCTTAATCTCATGTGTGTTACACATCCAACAAAAAATACACCATAATCGGTGAAATGTGGGGAAATAAACAGAAGCCTAGACAGTAAATAATGCTTGCAAAACAGACAGAGCACAAGTGTGCAAACCAGCTCCTCCCTGTGAGGCCAACTCCAAGTTCAGCTTAGGAACCTGCATTTCTCTATGTACAACTCGTGGACAACCCAAAGTGCCAGCCCAAGGGAAGAGCTTCCGCTTCTCACAAATGCGGAGCTCAAGCCGCTGTGAAGACAGCAAAGCCTGTTGTACAGTGTTGCTTACGATGCCCCAGTATAAAGTGAGCAGTACTGTGTGTGACGCATAGTAGGTGTTCTTAAAACTCTAGGGAAGTGGCTACAGCCATGGCTCAGCAGTTACGAGTGCTTACTGCTCTTTTACAGAAGATCTGGGTTAAGTCCCAAGCCACATGGAGACTCATAACCACATGGAAGTCCAATTCTAGAGGTCTGACACCCTCTTTGGATCTGCTGCAAACATGTACATCGCGTACGTAACATACATGCCAGCATGCAGACATACACATAAAATAAAAATTAAAAAAATCTCTAGAAAAAAAGATGGCATGAACAAGCCTGTCCATTCAGGATTCTAACACTTTGTCCATTCATAAAAACAACGGCTTAGCAAAAGTTTCCAGTATGGTTTTCCAAAAAAAAAAACTCTCCATAATCTATTAAGAACCTTACAACCCCTGGCGAGATTGCTTAATGAACAAAAAGTACTCGGACCTTAATAAGCAAGGCCTATGGCCTTTGAAGACTTCCTGGCCCCACCCTGTTCTGCAACTCTGCTATAGTAGGGGCCACATTCCCAGTGCAGTTGACTGGTAACACAAGCAAGAGTCCGATATTCTCAAAGAATAAGGGTGCCACGCCTCGCTCTGATAAAGGCTTCCTGGATGACTAGTTCAAGGGCTGCCTTTGTTTTATCTGCACCAGAGCTATCCCGAGCTGACACAGTAGTCTGGACAGTACTTATTTCTGGGCAAATGCTTTCCCTGGGCTAGGGGTGGGTGGCCAGTCAGTAGACAAGAAGAAAACTTTCAAAGTAGAAGCTTAGAAAGATCTGTAAGAGGCAAGGACCATAGAGTCCCCCAGAATACTGGAACTTATGGGACATCATTAAAGTCAAGGACTAGACACAAGTAAAGGAAAAAAGAAAACTGTCATTCAAGTTGTATAAAGAATTCACAGCTCAATGTGAGTAAAAATCAATTTTAGAATGTACTAGAAGAGGTTTCAACATGCCTCACCAAAAAATGCCGTGGTGCCAATCAAACATAAGGTGTCCCGGTGACATCTCATCATGGTAAAGCGAGGTAGAACAATGAGATAACATTGCAGTCACTAAGATGACCGGAATCCACAGTTTCTATGGTACCGAACACTGAACAAGATCTAGGGAAGCAGGAGATCTCATCCATCAACGTTGTGTACACAAAATGCTCCAACTGTTTCCAAGACAGCTTGGCAACGTTTACAGAACCGAACAAATTTCCCAACAACCCAGAGTTGAGCTTCTCGGTCTTTATCTGAAAGCGCTGGAAATTCATGTCTACACAAAGATCCCAAAGTTATACTCCTAATCATCAAGGACTAATTGCTGATTGGAAGCCACAAATACATCCTTCCATATGTGAATGGTTAAACTCTACCTAGACGTTATTCAGTGCTATAAAGAAATGAGCTTTCATACTACAAATTATACGTGTAAAAAAAAAAAAGAACAAGTGAATATTGCTAAGTAGACTAAGCCAGTTGGAAAGCCTGTATCCATAGCTTCCAACTGCTTGGCGCTCTCAGGAAAGCGCCAAGCTTTCCTGAATCTCCATGTTTTATGACTGAAGTGTGTGGCATCTTCAGCAATAGAAGATGGGGAAGTCATCGGGGACTGAGCTGGAAGCTTCAGCCCATTGGCCAGCTGTCACAGTGCTGGAGAGGCTATGCATGCTAGCAGAGGAGAAAAGGAATCACCAGTCCTAGCCAGCTGCCCTGTGAGCTAAAATAACTACTAACCATTGCACGGCACCCACTGGTACAATGATGGCACAGATGTTATGGTAGTAACCCACCCCTGTCTGGTTCGATTAGAAGAGCCCATACCTGGCACTGTTGTTGGCACCAAGAACTTGTGCCTAGACAGGTCATAGGTCTAGGATATAACATGCCACTATTGCTCTGCTAATTGGGCACACTATTAAACCGACTCCTACTGACTTCCTTATTGCTCTGTAGATATATCAGTGCGTCTCTCCAGCCTCATCAGTGTCCTATGTAGTAGTCGACAATGAGAAGCTGCAGGATGCTCAGCCCTAAACGAGGTCTCTGTATCACACACACACACACACACACACACACACACACACACAAGGCTCAGAAACAATTACAGAAGGGGGGATGGATCATAAGAGCCAGAGGCAGTGGATGGGGACAAAGAAAAGCTTCCTTGACACAACAAGACTTTGAAAACAGGAAATCACATCAGTTACAACAGCATCCATAAGATAAATCTATTTTTTTTAATTAAGCTCACTACTTAGCTCTTTTATTGGGGTTAGGAAACAGCTGAGAAAAAAGCATTTTAAAAATGTTTTTAAAGATTTTCAAAAATTTCCTCATGGCTCACTGTTTCTGAGCTTCTAGCCATGGTTGGCTCTCTCCTTTGTTTTGGTCTGAGGTGGAAGGCTGGAGTAACAAGTGCTCACCTGAGGACGGCCAGGAAGCAGGTGACTTAGAGAGGAAGGGTCCAGGGACAAGATATATCCTTCAAGGGCACAGTCTTGCAGCCCACTCCTCTAACACAGACCGCACCTCCTAAGGACCATCCAGCTATGGTTTCATTAGAAAACATGTGTGTTGTGGAGGCTGTGACAGGGACCGTGACGGCAGGCATTAGACTCAGATCTTTACCAGTCAAAGGAATACAGAGCTGGGAGTTTGGGAGGCTTGAGATTCCATCCCAGCACAGAAAACTATCCTGCCCACTCCCACCGCCCCCCAAAAATGATTCATAGATTTTACACTATAACACTGGGTAACCTGTCCTTCTGTCTGGTAGCTAAAGAAGAGGAAAGAACCGCAGTACAAATGAGGGCAGCTTCCCCTACGACCACCCCTTTCCTTAAGGGCACAGCACAGTGACTCTCCCCTTAGTCCCTTAGTTCTCCCATTAGTCAGATGGGGTTGCCATAGCAACAGAGATACTTTCCCAGCACTCAGAAGGTTGCGAGTCTGAGTTGAAGGTGTCATAAATTTGGCTTCGTCTGAGGCCTCTCTGAAACTCTGCTTCTCCCATGTCCTCACAGGCTCTTTTCTCTCTGTGTGGTTATGTCCTTTTCTTTTCCATCAAGGAAACCCGCCAGATTGGATAAAGGTACACTGGTCAGGACCCCATTTAAACCTTCACTTTCTTGTTAAAGATACTGCTTCCAAATATGGTCGCATTCTGAAGTACCAGGGGGTTTTAGACTTCCACATGACAATTTTTGGTTGACAAAATTTCACTCACAGTAACTAAGTCATGTTCCCTTCCTCCATGGAACTTCTTGCTCTCTGACATGACAAATGATGGGACTGGAAAAGAAGCAATGAATAAATAGACTTAAGTCAGTTCAACTGCAATTATTGGCTGATAACATTTTATAAGGGTGAAAGCCTAGTTCCCATGAGAAATGGTGCCCTATCCGTGCAGCTCTTAGGAGATTATTTACAAAGCTCTTTCTTTTGCTTTCTTTATGAGAGACACCAATGGATGATTTGATTCTTTGAGGATGATATCCACGCATACACAAACAACACTTTAAAGGAAGGAATGGGAACAATGGGAAGGGATGACCTGGGGGAAGAATAAAAGGGACATGGGGTAGGAGAGAGGTGGGGGAGAGAGAGAAAGAGACAGTGAGAGGAAGAAAGGGAGGGGGGAGAGAGGGAGAGAAAGGGAGACGGGGGGGGGAAGAGAGAGAGTGTGTGAGTTCTTTGGAAGACCCTGCACTCATGGTAGCCAACAAGATGAGTACACATCTTGTCTGTGCTATGAACTGTAAAACACTCATTGCCGTTGTATTTATCATTCTGGAAAACAGAATTTTTTTTTAATTCCTTAAGAGAGGGTATAATGGTCAGTGTTGTTCGTTGGAGTAGTAGTATCTCAAATCACCTTGGTGATGAGCTACTGAGCACGCTGTGAAATATTATCTTAATCACATCCACTGAATTGGGAAGACCCACCCACTGTGAGTGACACCGTGCCCTTGGCAAGGAATCCTGGACTAGAGATGACAGTGCAGCATGCGAGGTGAACTTAGCGTGCAGGCATGCATTAATGTTGTATTCTGGCTACAGGCACCACGTGCCCGCTGCTGCAACTTTGATGTTGTGACTTCCTTCCCATAGCAGACAGCAACCTAGAGCTGCAGCCTACAGAAACTCCCCTTCCCTGACGCCGTTTTTGTCATAGTATTTCCTCACAGCCACAGAGGAGAAGTCAAGATAAGCGTGGAAGTTAATTAGTTGCAGACTGAGATTTCAACTCAAGTAGAATAGTTTCAGATCCTGGACAGGAACAAGCGTTGGATAAAAACTTTGCCAGTTGTCTGGCTGGATCAAAGGCACGTCAAGGCTGTAAGGAAATCAGTGATCTTGCCAACTGGCATGGCATCTATACTCAGAAAAAAATGCGAGAAGAACTGGAAGAGGTTATCAGCCAAGCAAAGGTAGAAGCCTCCAGAGCTGAGAACAAGATCATACACGGGCAGCAGATGTCCGTGGATACGAACCATGAGCAAGAGTGTCCTCTGGTAGATGGCAGAGAAAAGAGCTCAAAGGCCTAGAGATGAACAGAAGTGGCTGGTTAATATAACTCTCGGTCAGCGGCTGGGGCATGAGAGGGACTCTAGGCTGTTTAGCGTAGTCTACACAGAACACATGGGGAGTAACCTACAATCCACTAGACATCACCGAGAGCTTAGGTTGCTTTGCAGGCATGACAGTGACAGCAAGAAATGGATATTTAGAAATAAGTGATGGCTGAAGAAATCCAGATGGAGACTAAGAAAAAGAAAAGCATGCAGAGGCCAGACCTGGTAACTGGGGCTTTGACGAAGTCCAAATCACAGTTCAGTTCACTACACAACGGGGCAAAAATAAATGCTCCGAGATCGTATAGGGAGACATGGAGCACACGGAGGTGGAAACAGCACCAAATAAGGGACAGAGAGGGTAAGAAATGGTCTTAGTGAGGAGAGGGTCCAGGGAGACACGGGTGTAAGCACCCTGCAAGAATGGGAACCATGGATTTGAGTTGACTAGACAAAAGGAAGTTGAATTTAAGCGGGACGCCCTTGGTCTGACTAGGCTAGCATCTGCGACAGGTGACCAAGGAGGCACAGAAGGCAAGGCTCTGAGGAGAGCGTATGCTGCTGGGCATGTCAGAGAAGAGGGAGACTGGGCCGTACCTGAACCATCTCCGTACGGCCCAGTGCCATCCTGCTCTTACGGATGAGAACGGAGACCAGGGCAGATGAAGCAATGTGGTAGTGGGACAAAGCTACCGTCGACCTGGGCTGCTGGGAGAGAGAGGTGTATGTTATATTCCAAACAGCCCTCTAGCTTCTCTATAAGGAAAGCAGTGTGCAGGGCTGGGGAGGCTCCAGGGCAGGGCACTTGCTGGCCATGCCCATCGCCCTAGTTTCAACCATAGTGCCACAAAAAGGAAGCAAAACCATTCACACATTCAGAGAGAAGTAAAATAGTTAGCCCAGGTAGCTTTTGTTTGGATTTTTTTCCCCAACGGCATGTACTCTTGCATCATATCTGTGCCTGAAGACTACAGAAGCTTTGGCAACGTCCCAATCAGGCCGCAAACTCAGAGAACCTACACATGGCTGTCTGAGGGATGAGTTCCCCATTCTGCTTCCCAGCGCTTCCCTCTGACCTCTGACCTCTTGCAATTGTAGCTACTCCACTGAACTCTGAAGGAAAGTAGCTGGATATGAGGACCTGCCTGGCATAGGAGGAAACTCTATGTCCCATGATTTCCTCAAGGCGCACCCCAAGCAATTGCCTTGCACACTGTGCTCCCTGGGGTGGTTTTTATCCACCTATTGTGACCCATTCCTGGCTACCCCTCATCCCTTTTCCTAGAAACAACCTCAAATAAACACTAACGTGGCTTCATATTGATCCCTGCGGTTGTGTGCCCTTCGGGACATTCTGGTCCCTATGTTCAGAACACCCTGGTGGCTTTACCATGACGTCAATGTTCATTTCAGCCCTGATGTCTCCGTATGAACTCACCCTGCCCTTCATTCCCAACTGAAGCCACAGCAAGCCCCGCAGTCACTGTGACCTGACAGCCAGGCAGGCGGGCAGTCCCCAGACAGACTCAGGGTAAGACTTCTGGATGTGACCAAATAGATGGGGCAGGGGACAGGGAGCAAGAAACGGTGGCTGTGAAGGTTTATGGCAGCGAGAACATGATAGAGAGGCAGCCAAACCCGTGTTCCAATGAACTAGTCTTTTTTGACCTGAACTGGCAGATAGGCAGATCAGCCCAGATGGATATCTGTCTACACATGTAGAGAGTCACACATCTGTACACAGTCACGAACCATCCATACCACACATGTCAACATGCATTTTCTTATTCACACACTCATGTACAGTGGTCACCTGATGTACCCTTTGCTTCTTCATGCACTCATATACAACACATATACTCATGCCTCTCTCTATATGCCTCACACATTACACGCCCCAACATACACAGTCATGCTCAGATCCATACATCCACTTGTAGCTTGTGCCACACACCACAACCCTCACTCTCCTGCATATCTCACATACCCCCCCCACACACACACTCACACACTCACCCATTCCTTTGCTAGCCGACCTCAGCGATACGTTCTCAAGCTTGGTTGTTCGCCGTGAAAGCACAGACTAGGAGAGGTAAGCAGAGGGGCTGCCTTCCAGTGTTCTGAGCACGGGAGGAGGTTATTTAGCTGGACAGAGCAGGAGGTTTGCTTTGGGCTGATGGCACACAGGTACACTTCTGAGGTGAGTCATTACTCATCCTTTCTGGGAAAGGTTGGCACCTGTCACTTATCACATGTAGTCACCTGAAAGGCCCGTGACACCCTCCCCCTCACATGCACGGACTGCTGGGGCCCCGTCTCTGCAGGTCAGGACTCAGAGAATGGTCTTGCTGTGTACAGTCTGTGAAGTCACAAATGTCTACTTGGGATGTACCTTTCTCTGTGCTAGACAATTTCATTTAGCTGTCTCGGAGACAGCCTATGTAAAATTTAGAGCAGAATTCATTTCTGTCACTCCCTTGTGAGAACCTGGGCACTTTTAAATGTTCCTGTGTGTCCCTTGCCTCCTTCCAGGCAGTACCTTGGGGAATGACAACATTTTGAAGCCAGCGTTATTTTTTGACACCTCCGATACACTGACTGCTTCGCATCTTCAATGAGTCTTGTCAGCTTCCCAAAGGCAGACAGACGTGGTCCCTCTCTCCCATGTCCCTGGAGTCTGCCGATGCCTCTTGTCTGGATGCATCATCCCCGTAACTGCCCCTTGGGATGCTGATCCCGCAGGCCACTATCTTCCCAAAGCAGTCGCGTCTTTGCTTCATCCTCAGTGAATGCCGATGCTCTCCCTCATCAGCCTCGCCTACAGACACCTCAGAGGTGCAGAGTTCTGGACGCCCACGATTGGCCTCCTCTTACCGACTCAAGACTGTGTCTTCTCTTGAGCCCCATAACAGGCAGCCTACTCCAGGAAGCTTTTCCTGGCCTCTCCCAGCCCAAAGGTCCCCTCCTCTTCCCTGCGTCCTTCCTGTGGTTGGATGTTGTCAGTCGGGAACAACCCACGGTCACTGTTCAGATTTACACCGTGTGGGCTACTATCAGAGAAGCCAGTTTATACTGGAATAAAAGCAAACTTCAATAATAGACACTAGCCATGTTAGATGTCTGTGAGTGTATTCATGGTTTATTGACCACAGATGGGTTTAGAATACTTTAGAACACCCCCCCCCCATGTTAACAAATCGTAGCTTCAAAGCTTCAGGGCTACTCAAAGACCCTAAGACACCAGTGATGCCTGGAACTCCCCTTGACTGTCAGGCGTTTGACTTTTTGAATTCTCATACATCCAGCACAGAGCCGCGGGGACTACTGTCTGTGATGGGTGTGTAGGGACACGGTTGGGACCTTATTCTCACATCTGCCTCAATGTGCCCTGATCATCGTGGAGTGACATTAATTCCCTTGAATGTTCTGCCCAGGCCAGAAGCCCCTAGTCACATCTAAGGACCAGATGCTTGAAATGCAGTAAATATCCCGGAGAGAAAAATGTCTGATTTTACTTAACATTATTTTAAATATTTGTGATTTTAGTTTATTCTTTTAAAGTAGGTGTGGGGGTGAGGGGAGACGGGTATGAGCTCTGTAAGGCAGGGCATGGGTCTGTGCCCTTGAGTGTAAACACCCTACTAGGCTACAGGAGGGCATCCAGTTCTCTGAGGCTGGGGTTACATGAAGTTGTTAACTGTTTGATGTGGATACTGTGAACTAAACTCGAGTTCTCTGACAGCTACTGAGTCATCTCTCTAGCCCCATCTTTCGTTTTTAAATGCAATAGAAGCTAGGTTTGGACTGTTGCTAGGAACACCAGCAAAAAGAAAGAACTCAAGATTAAGGGGTTTTTGTTTTGTTTTGTTTTTGTTTGTTTTGTTTTGAGAAATCTGGTGTATGGCAGACCCTAACATATCTCTTGATGAGCGGCAGGGACATGCCTAGTCGTTTTCAGGTACATTTCAAAACTCTCACTGCTAATCCTCCTCCGATCATTTGGCTGATGTTTGTAAGTCATCTCAGGCTAGGGAGGCACGGATGGAATGCAGACAGAGCTATGTGTGTCGTATACTATCAATTTTCAACTCTTGGAAAGCCTAGGCCGGTCCTTAATTAATTAAATTCTTGAGCTGAATTATTCCTTTTTCTCTAGAGGGAGAAAAAGACTTTTCAACAACCTTTGACCTTGACCCAGAGCTCTGGTGTTGCCACGGCCTGGGAAACAGGCACAGTCTGACCAGAGAGGGCCAGAGTTTTTGGAGGTACTCTCCAAAACCCCAGCATCTTATTTCCCTTGAAAGCCCTTCCTTGACTGCCTAGAGGCTCCCTCAGCAGCTGCCTCTGACTCTGGCCTACTTTTCCCTCAGCGCATGTGTCCAGAGCGCCACCTAGTGGCAGTGATTTTTCGCTCTGTTTTCCAAACAGAACTTTTGGTTTCTTGGGCATTTATTAATGTAGAACAGGAAGGTGGGCTTTGGGTTTTATGGATGAATGAATGTCTATAGTCCACTTTGACCTATTTACCTTATGTCTAGATAAGTATAATGCCGTCACAAAGTCTTCCATGAATTTGTATTTCTGAAGCACCTGTTTTGGTAAGCAGACGACCTCAAATTGTTCCTTGAATCTAACTGACTGCTAGGGCATTTTCTTGAGAAGCAGAGGCTGAAACCATGAATCATCCTGGGACTCAATGCCCACCACCGCTCTCCCAGCAGAGAGTCCGTAGAACCTGGTGAGGTTGCAGCCCTCCGTAATAGGTGACTCTTGCTTAAGAAGGTCCTTGATAGGCAAAGGACCCCATGATGCCAGCCAGGCAAGAACAGACAGCCCAGAGCCCCCTCTCACAGTAATTAATACTGAGATTATCCATAGCCCTGGGGGCGGGGCTAGGAGCTACAGAGACCAACAGGGAAAGTCCATTCGTGTGGCTTCCAAAATGCAAAAAGCACTCCGGGATTGCAACAAATGAAGGAACTGAGCAGTAGACAGTAAGACATAATGAAGACCAGTCAGAACAGTAAAATGAAGGCTAAAAGAAAAATCCAAAGACTCAGTAAAACTAAGAACCAAAAACATAAACAAATTAACTGAAAGACAGAGAAGACCCAAATTATTAAAAATGAAGTGTTTTATGATTTTACAACAGATAGCCATGAAGACTACACGATCATCAGCAAATACATATTTTGAAAAACAAGAGGAAAGTCTAGACAAAATGGGTAAATTCACACTTATAACCAAAATTAAATCAAGAGGTTACGGATAACTTAGATAGGTCTGTAGCAAACAGCCAATTAAAGAAATAACAGTCTTTCAATGACAAGACCTCCCCCTGAGAAAGGGGAGGTTCCACACCTTGTGATGCCTCAGAGGAAGAAGCTGCAATCCCAGGGAGGAGATCAGGTCTGATTGTCATTAAGGTCCACATTGGTGAAGCCCACAACTCACAGCAAAAGCTGCAGATGTAGGTGAGAGACCCCAGCTGGCAGGGTGGTCCCTGCCACTCAGTGGAAGACAGCACAGAGAAACTCCATCCCTGAGCATCAGTTCCTACTAGGACAGACTCCCCCGCTCAACATTTAATAAAGGTCACCACTGAAAGCAAAAGCAGGACTGGAATTTTTCAGATTGAAACAGGAAAGAAAAACTCAACCAATGAAGGAACTCTAGATTCGCAATCCCAGCACAGAACAGAAACACCGTGGAAAACGAAGGCACCCTTTATCCTCTTCAAGCCACCGCAGAATAGCGTGTGAGGGGAACAGAAGGAAATAAGGCAGTCCATCTACAGTACGAAAGCAGAGTTGGGTATTGTTGAATACCAGCCAAACTGAAATGAAGGTGGATATGAAAGGTTCATAAGCCAAATCAAAACTGGATTGGAAGTCTCATCAACAGACTGGATCGTGTAGGAAGCAGCAAGCCAGGAACGGAAGACAAAGTAGAGGAACTGGATGGATTACTAAAGGGGAACCTAGAGGAGCTGCATCACTTACTGAAGCTGTGTAAAAATTTTAAAAGAGACATGGACATGAAGTGGCAGAGCTCCGGGAGACCATACAGAGATCTACGTTTCAGATGAGCATAGAAGGAGAAGAATGCCGCAGTGAAGACCTAGAGAATATTCTCAATAAAATCGTAGGAGGAATTTCCCCAAACTTAGACGAAGAAATGTCCATCTAGGTATAAGACATCCACAGAAGTCCAAATAGATAGGATCAGAAAAGAAACTCTTTATGATATATTGTAATTGAAACATTAAAAATGAAGAATAAAGAAAGGGTATTAAAGGCTTCACGAGAGAAAAGTCAACTCAACTTATAATGGCAGAGTAACACCTGGTTATTAATCTGATTAATAACATCAGAATAACAATTGATTGACAGAGAACATGAAGCCAGAAGGGCCAGTAAGGATGTACTCCAAGTTTTGAAAGACCAGTTATTAACTCAGACCATTTTGCTCAGCAAAACTATAAAAACTGAAGGTAAAATAAAAAACATTTCATGATAACCAGGGAATAAAGAAACTTATGGCTACTGATCCATCTGTGTAGAGGACGCCAGAGAAAATATGTGAGTCTGAAGACAAGGATAAACACACCCCAAAAAGCACAATAATCAAGTAATGATTCCAGAAGGGTCAAAGAGGGCTAAGAAACCACCACAAAACAAAGGATGAGAAGAATTAAGAGACACCATTCAATAATAAATCCTAATATTAGTACTCTCCATCCCCCCAATAAGGAGACAGACAAGCAGACTGCATTAGAGAACAGGGTCCATTTTTTTTTGTTGCCACCAGGAAATTTATCTCACCCATGTACCATGGGAAAAAGGTATTCTGAGCAAATGAAAAAAGAAACAGAGGGTGTGGCCATTCTAATGCCACAAAACGCACATTGTGGGGGACTGAATGCAATTGGCCCCATAAGAAAATAAAGAGAGGCACTTTTAGGAGGTGTGGCTCTGCTGCAATAGGTATGGCCTTGTTGGAGGAATTGTGTCACTGTGGGATGGGCTTGGAGGCCCCATGTATTCACAAGCCATGTCTAGTGTCCTAGTTCCCTTCCTGTTGGATGCTGGTCAAGACGGAGGGCTCTCAGCCCCTCTAACATGATGTCTGCTTACCTGCCACCATGTTGCACTATGATGATAATGAACTAAACCTCTGAAAATGCAAGGCACCCCAATTAAACGTTTGTTTTTTTTTCCTTTTTAAGAGTTGCCGTGGTCATGGCATCTCCTCCCAGAAATAGAAACCCAAAGACACACTTCAAAGTGAAACTAATCAGAAGAGATACGAAGGCTAATGTCATATTCACGGAAGGAATAATCAATGAAGAGGATATTATAATCTGAAATATATGTGTACCAAACACAGGCGCACCCAAGTCCATGCAAGCAGCCCCAGTAGGTTTTAAAGCACAGATTAACTCTAACATACTGGTAGTGGGTAACTTCAATACCCAGACTCACTGATACGGAGGTCATCTGAACATTAACTAAACAGAGAAACTCTGGAGTTAAATTACATCATAAATCAAATGGCCCTAATAGACGTCTACAGAACATCCCACCCAGCCACTAAATACACATTATGTTCTGCAGGTCATGACATTTTTTTAAGGCAACCACCTAATAAGACAAAGGACAAGTTTAATTAAGACAGGAAACTGAAATAACATCCTTCATTCTCTCTGACCACAAGGGCATGAATCTAGATATCAACAGCCACAGGTACGACAGAAAGTTTGCAAACTGGACAGCCTTCTACTGCCTGATAACTGGGCCAGGGAAGAAATCAGAAAGGAAATTTGAACTTTCGTAGAATTGAATAAAACTGAGTATGCAAAATAGCAAACTATATGGGAAGGGATGAAGAGAGTCCTAATAGGAACTGTTACAGAAAGAAAAACAAGATTATGTCAAATTAATAATTTAATGATTCACCTGAAGTCCTTCTAGAAACCAAGAACAAATAACACCTTCAAAACATAGAGAGGAAGAGACAGTGAAATTCACAATAGGAACTAAAGAAATAAAACCAATAACGAAAATCAGTGACATGAGGATACATGTCTCTGACAAGATTGACAAACCTCTAGCCTAATTAGCAAAAGGAAAGAGAGAAGACCCAAATTAGAGATTAAAAGGAAGACGTTACCATAGACACTAACAAAACTGAAAGAATCAATCAAAAGAACATACTCTAAAAATGCGTATTCGACTAAACTGGAAAACCTGAAAGAAATGGTTGGACTTTTATCCACATATGACCCACAAAGGTTAAGTCAAGCTGAAGCAGTATTTATAACTATATAACTATAACTGTATATATACATATGTATATATGTTTGTTATATAAATAGATATATAGCAAACAATGAGATTAAAGCAATATTTCAAAAACTATAGGTGAATCGATATTATGTAATGTAAAGTTTCCTTCCTAAAAGTTAGTGCGGTAGGGCTATGAGCTTGACTTTCGTGAACTGCATTAAATGCAGTTCTTGTAACATAGACTTCAGTCTCCATAATAATATGTGGTGACAACTTGGGAAAGAAATCTCCCGGTTAAAGAACCCGGGTGAATTCAGACCAGGGTTCTGTTTGCTATTCAAAGAAGAATGAGCACTAATCTCCTCAAATGATTCCATAAAATATAAAAGGAAGAAAGTCTCCAAATTCCTTAAGAAGTCAGTATTATTCTGGTACCTAAAATAGACAAGATCCTATTAAAAAAAAAAGAGAGAGAGAATTATAAATTAATCTGCCTGCTGAACCACAGGCAGAAATATGCTCAATAAAATATTTGGAAGCTAAAGCAAAGAATATATCAAAGAAATCACACACTATGAACAAGTTGGCTTCATGCCAGAGACACAGATATGATCTACAATATTTAAGTCAATGAACTGAATCTACCCCATGAATGGAGTCATTGACATAAATTACAAGATAATCTCATGAGATAAAAAAAATAGCCTTTGACAAAACTCAACATTACAGCATGCTAAAAGTCCTGGAGGGATTCGAGATACAGTGGACTTATCTCAATAAAAGAAAGACAACACACAGCAAGCCAGCATCCAACATCTTGCTAGATGAAGAAACAATTCAAAGCATCTCATTAAGCTCAGAAACAAAAACAGGGTGGCTACTTTCCCTACTTGTGTTTAGTGTGATACCCAAAATCTTTACGAGAGCAACTGACACAAGAGACCAAGATAACAGTGGAAGGGAAAAAATAAAGCAAAGTATTTGCATTGACAGATAATATGATTTTATACATAAAGAACCCAAATATTCTATTACAAATTTTCTGTAGCTGATGAACAAGCTTTGCAAAGTGACAAAATTAATGAACAAATTTAGCACCCCTTCCTACATATCAATGACAAGCATATGGGAGAGATATCAGGAACAGTCGCGTTTACAACAGCCTAAAAATATCTTGGAATAAACTGAACAAAGGAAGTAAAAGACTTATATAAGGAAAATTTCACAACACTGAAGAACTGAAAACACCAAGAGATGAAGAAACCTTCCAAATGCTCAAGGATTATTAGAATCAATATTGTAAAATTGGCCATGCTACCAAAAGCAACTCATACATTTAATGATCCTCACCAACATTCACAGAAATTAAATACAGTCATCTTATATTTCATATGGAAACAGCAAAGAACCATAATAGCCAAAACAATAATAAAACATAAAAATACTGCTTAGGTATATCACCATTCTTGATTTCAAATTATGCTAAAGAGTTATAGTAATAAAAACAGCATGGTATTTGCATAAAAACAAATTGGTCAATGGGATAGCACTAAGGGCCCACATATAAGCCCATACTTCTATAGCCTCATAATTTTGACAAAGATCTAAACACTAAATATTGGAGAAAAGACAGCATCTTCAACAAGTGGCGCTGACCAAGTTATATGGATACATGTAGAAGAATCCAACCAGATCTTGAGCGTTATCTCTCCACTCAATCCCAGACGGATCAAGAGCCTCAACATGTGAGCATACGATCAAGCCTCTGGAATCTGTTAGAGGAGAATGTAGAGACTGTGCTTCAGTTGACAAGGACTTTCTGCACAGGACCCTCTCAGATCTGGCCTTAAAACCAACAGTCGACGAATCAAAATTAAGGAAATTCAGAAGCAAATCATCAGTCAAGGGAAGAGGGAGAACCTTCACCAGCTGTGCATCAGACAGTATCGAGCATGCACAAAGAACTATAAACGATTATCGGACACCACAGACTGAAATAAAAAGCCAACTGCCAGCAATGATTACCTTTGTTTGAGCTGTCTAATCCGGGGGGTCCCATGGGTACCTCCCACTCACCAAACTTCACAAGCTATTGATGTTGCTCTTGGTTAAGTCTATTACTCAAGATCCTGCGCCACTGAGTCATAACACATGAAGACATCAAGCTGGAGCTGAAATGAAATTTCATGGTTACTGGCTAGGTGTCACTGTGCTACAAGGGTCTCTGCATGAGCCTGGAGGAGAGACGCCAACAACAGTCTGAGCCAGCTCTGAACCTTGTCGCTGACCTAAGGAAGATATGCTTACTTGTATAGTTATAGGAATAAGCAACCACTTCCATATGACATTAGACCATGTCAGGGTGTCATCAGCTAGCACAGCGGCCTGTGGCTGGCTAGGTCATAGACCTCATACAGAACCTAGCACTATTATTGTGGTGAATAAACACAGTAATAAAGAGTCCTCTGAGTTCTTATCTCTATACCCGTAGGTCAGTGTACTTCCACCCTCATCAAAGCAGAGCAAAACAAGAGCAACGTCAAACACCTTCTTTTTGCAGTATATGGGAAATAATTCTACAGCCTGTCAAGGTGCCGAGAATATACTGTAGGGTGCTCAGCTCTAAGTAAGGCTCGGGGGTGGTCGTGGAAGAGGCGGTGGAAACATGGTAGGATCCAGAGGGAGTAGATGTGGCAGCATTATGGTATTTGTGGGACACAACTCTCGGGGCTTTTAAACACATAACCTTTCAGTGCTGGACATGGGCGTGCAAGACCAACAGAAGCTCAAGCCAGGCGAAATTCCAGAGTGAGATGAGAGGTGCTCATGGGGTCCCAGTCCTATCTGAGGAGCTGTTAACAGCTGATGGCTGAAAGCGGAAAGACTAGTAGTTTTCTTGAAGAAGGAGTCCCCTGGAAGGAGACCTATGCTCCAATAAGCAATTCCACACCCGTGACCATACAGGCATCGTTTACTGGTCTCAGAGACTGTTTCTAAGAGAAATAACAGAAGAAATTGAGAGAGAAAGCACTGAGGGAGTAGAAAAAGAGTTGGAAGGGAAGGAATGGAAGGTGGATTTGATACAAACACCTTATATGTATGTATGAATATTAAATGAAATATTTTTAATGCCAAGGATCAGGCAGATTTCTTTCTGGATTCTACCAAACCTTTAAAATGTCCTTACATTAGAAGGAAACATGACATTCTGATTTACAGACACTCAAAATTCTTCTACCAAACTTGGATCGCATAAACACTTTCAATGAAGTAGCAAGTTCCAAATGAACATACAAAAATCATCTTTCTTACACACTAATAAACTTGAGAAGAAAGAAACCAGGGAAAGAAATCCCATATACAATAGCATCAATAAATAAGATACCTGGGAACAAACCTAGCCAATGCGGAGAAAGATCTCAAATGTGAAAATTTTAATCTACTGAAGACAATTTTAAAAATACACTGAAAGATGAAAATGCAGATTACTAGAAATCAGTTAGATTAATGTAAGAGTTAGCCAATAAGAGAGAGGCCATGGAGTC
>JAQHUG010000279.1:368064-380457 GCA_028555095.1 Dicrostonyx torquatus | reverse complement strand
ATGCTTGTAGAGCAAGCCCATTACCACCAAGCCCTCTCCCCAGCCCCATAATAACGGGACACTGGGGTATAGTATGTATAGACATTTCCAGTTTCATATGAACACACACACCTCACTGCCTTGATAAAATTTTCTAGCTATAAATGTGTGGTATTTTTCAGATACATTACTCATAAATCAGACATTGATAACATATGTAATTCCCTTGAGTTATATATACTCTCACTGGAAGGTGGGTGCCAATCTTTGAGTGGATTTGTGAGTATGCTGCCCTCTAGTGGGCATTGGTCCTATGTGCATATTTACTATAACCCAGTACTCAGCAAAATGAGTCTTAGACCTAATATTCGTACTCTATTGGGAGAGATTAGAGAGAGAAAGAGTGGTGGAGTAAATAAAATCAAAATGCATTATATTCTTGTGTGAAAATGCTCCCCCAGTCAGGGGGAATGAAAGACATCTTCAACTCAGAACACTTTTAATTTATTGTATGTTTTCTGAAATATAATCTAAAAAAGTTGTAAGCTTTTTATTGTATCTTTGGGTTTCTTGTTTGTTTCATTGTCTGGCACTGGGAATGGAGTCTGGGGTCTTATACATGCTAAACTCACAAACTACCTCTGAGCCACACTCCCGGCCAAAAGTGACATCTTTTTGAAGACAGTGGGACATGTCGGTGGTTCCCTTTAGACTCACTAGAGCTGCTGGTGAAGCTTATCTCTAGAGCATGGGAAGAACGGCCCATTGGAGCAATGCTAAAAGGTTTTCAGGCCCAGCACTGACAATCAGCTTCAGGTAAGAGCCTCAGTTGACAGCCATTGGGGGAGCTGGCATCAACAACGGCCAGAAAGATTCCCAGTTTGCTCCGTGGTGTGTTTTCTTAGATGACTGCTAACTTGAAGACTTCTGGGACACGGTGGTAATTGTAAGCAAACACCTAACCCCGGTGCAAGCTCTTCTTTAGTTTAGATTGGGGTTTACTGTACTGGGGGAATACGTTGTCAGACAATGGCTCCCGTGTTGAAACACTTCTATCTCTGCCTTGGGCTAGAAAGGGTACCACGCGGATACTAGCCTTCACCACACATTCATGCTTCATCGTTTGAATTAGATACGTCTTCCAGAAGAGCAGGGACAGAATTTTACCTGAACAATGTACGCATTTGTGCATTTCTTCTACGGTTTGATGCCACGAGCAATATCACCACGCTCAGGCTTGTACAGATTCTCAGACCGTGTTGCTCACGACCTCGTCAGAGTGGCTGTTACCAAGGAACGACTGCACCCAGGGAAACGAAGCCACCGGTTTTATATGGTGTGCAAACTGTCTATCTGTCCCTGTAACAGATGCCTGCAAAATATCAATTTACAAAGAGAAAGAGGACTTTTGGCTCATCGTTTTGGAAATTGCGGTAATGACCTGTTGGTCCCGTTGTTTGTTTCGAGTTTTGGCAAGACAGCCGTAAGGACAGGACTTCATGGCAGAGTCACACCATGCGTCTCATGTTAGAAAGCCAAAGTGAGGAAAAGGAAGGCTGTCGCCCTGACTTGGAAACTAGGTCACTCTCTTAAAGGTTCCATCTGTTCCCAATATTGTTGCTTAGAGAGTAGAGCCTTTAGCGTACTGGCCACGGAGGGACATTCAAGATCCACACTACAGTGCCAGGCCTGATGAATGTCCTCAGTGCTGCACAGAAGAGCTGTCCCCCCGAATGCCCATGACGGATGGGTACCAGGTCTTTTTTTGCCAGTCTGTAACCTGTGCAGTGACAGTAATTTCTCCTGTCATTTCACTGTTTGTTAAATCAGCAAAGGATGGCTGGTTTTCGTCAACTTGGCACAGTCTTAACAGAGAAAATACCTCCGTAAGATTATTTTGTATGCATGTCTGTGGGATTCTGTCTTGATCTGTGATTGACAAAGGAGGGTCCCCCACCTTGGGGGTGCCATCCCAGAAGGTGGTCAGCGGTCAAGAAAGCAAACTGAGAAGGACATGAGAGTCAGCCAGCGAGCCATACTCCTCCATGGCTCCTGAAGCAGTTCCTGCCTCCGGGTTCTCGTCTTGAGTTCCTGCCCCTTCCTCAGTGATGAACGACCACATGGAAGTATAAGCTGAAATAAACCCTTTCCTCCCCTGCTCTGCTTTCATCCGTGGTGTTTATAATTGCAGCCGCAGACAGCTACGTGAGGGGCTTTAGCACACTAAGATGCACAGCAGTCCCGAGGACTATTCCACTTCTCAGATCGTGTAGGCTGAGAGAATGAAACCTCATTGTCAACTTCGCAGCTCATTAACAGGCTCGCTCCGCATAAACAACCGCTCCTGACTGCCAGGAGTCGCCCGGCTCACATCACTCTCACCCTTCCCTCTGGGCACAACACTGTGAAGAAGATACTAATAGGACTCCTAGATGCAGTGAGGATGCGGCTGCGCTCCAACATGCAAGCGTGATAGACTGAGCAACTGTGCCTCTCGGATGACTCTGTGACCCTGAGGTGATTACTAAATTCCTCAGAGCCGCGGTTGCTCTGAGCATTAAATGGGAAGGTGTCACCAGCCGCCTGCCTAGCAAAACTCTTCTAGCACAGCAGCATTTGATGCCTGTGCCCTGAAGACGACTCTCAGTGAGGACTCCCATACCTCGTCTGGTCCCCCTCTCCATAGCGTGGCGTGGCTGACTGCACTGTCACATAGGAAGTGTGCACCCGAGTGTGGCAGCACACTGCTCCGAGTAAAGCTGCACATTGTATGATGTATGGCATACATTTTCGACCTAAGTAGCTTCTTGGAGATGAGAATCACAGACACTAATCTAGAGGGATGGTGGAAAACTTTATTCTATGAAGAAGTCAATCCTACAATAGCCTCATTCAATCCTTCAAGGCTAGGTGCCCCCAGCATGCTCCATGCTGTCTCTGTCTCGTTCCCTTTCTCTATTGTTCTGAGTTCCTTGCAGACTCTCTCTTTTCTGTAGCGTGATGGCCTAGGACTCATTCTTAGTCCCGCTGCTGGGTCTCAACTTCTCCACAGTCTTCCCTGAATGGAGACTGTGCTGTTTAGACACACTTACTCTTATAGCTGTGCCCATCTACGGACACAGGTTTGAGGCCATTGTGAGGGAAAGTGAAGGGAGAGGCAGAAGACGAAATACCAAGGTGTGTGTCAGTGTCTTGCTCACTACCACGCTACTACACGACAAGTCTTCCTGTCAGTGACATGTCAGTGACATGCATGACCTCGTGCCCCTGCGTGTCTGGGGGCTTATAGTTCTAAACACAGCCTCTGACTGTGACAATACCTATATTATTTTCTAATACAAATTATGTATTAAAATTACTTTTATACAAAAATTTTATGAAATAAATTCTGCAGATACCAAAGTGAGTGTGTGTGTGTGTGTGTGTGTGAGAGAGAGAGAGAGAGAGAGAGAGAGAGAGAGAGAGAGAGAGGAATGCAGTCATAATTTTGTTTCCTATAACTTTGAAAGCATTTCCTGAATCCCAGGTATACCATGGATACCGAAAAGCTATGAAGGACTCTTGCTCATTGGTCAATCCATTGATTAGCTGAAGTTCATGGATCATTCAGAGTTAAGAGTGGCAAATGTCATTTTAAATTACAACTATTAAAACTTCTTCTTAGTATTTAAATCTTATCAAAACATAAGAAATGGGTTTTCAAACCTTGAAAAAGCTGTACAATTGCAACCAAAATGGGTTCATTACAGGTTCTTCAGTTGCTATAAAGCACAGCTCCCCTCTTTCGTTACCTGAGCCACTACTTCCGAGGCTGCTCTTGAGCGTGTACCAAGAATAAAAAGGAGGACAGATGCGGATGTCTGGAGACCTCTCCGGCTCAGGCAAACAATCTGAACAAGCTTGGCATCTGCACTTCTCCGAGCACAAACGCTCGCCCTGAGGTGCACCACAGTACACACACGTGTGCCCCCACACACCTCCGTGTACCAGCACATGCCGTGTGGTGCACCAGAGTACACACTCACATATGCCCTCAACAAACATGTGCCCCCCCCCGCGCAGCCTTCAAATCATCTGCGTACCCATGAGGCACCAAGCCTTGTGCAGGTGCGTTAGCCACCAGCCGAGCTGGCCGGCCACCCAGTGCTGCTCAACTGCTCACCGCATGGTGTAGAGTAGCGTGCCGTCATCCTCCAGCCGCAGCAGCTTGTTGGGTGTGGTCATGTTGTGTGCGATGGACTTCTTCCCGTTGTGGAAGAACGTGTCCGGCGTCCAGATCTTGCTGGCAAGGAGGTTGTTGAGAGGCAGGCGTTGCATGGGCCCCTTGAACCGCAGCCTTTCGTCTTTCCAGCTTTGTCGGAAGAACACATCTATGGTATATTCCTAATACAGAAGATGGCATCAGGGTGGCATCTCAGTAGAAGAGGCCCCTAACATGGTTGATTTGCTGTGGGAACTGTCTGTGTTGACCAGGCTTGGATACCTACCATTTCCGTGTCGGACACTGGACCGAAGCTGGTAACATAGATGTCTGTTCGCACCTGCGTGATTCGCTCTGAAACACAGACATAGGTTGCTCTGCACTGCCTCACCGTGAGCCTCCTCTACGCTGTGCTGATGTTCTCAGTGTAGTTCCCAACTCCATCCTGTATAGTTGGTGTATTGGTGTGCTCTGTGAACCTGGAATACTTGAAAAAATACTCAATGGGCTGGGCTGTTCCAAGCTAAAATTCAAATAAGAGTATCCTTCGTGTTAGGGAAATGGTTTGTGTCTCATGGTGGCCCTCCCCCTGGGGAGGGGTCTTCAATAGCTATGGACTGGGATGCCGGGTCTTGAGTAGTGACACTCCTAAACCTGGCGCCATAAGGCCAGCCTGCTCTGGGTACCGATCAGAAGCACTGGATGTACTCAGGGAAGTGATGAGCAGAGCCTGGGTGCATGCCAACACAAGTACAGACTGAAAAAAAAACCACCCACTCCTCCATGTATGGCATTGTGAATTGTTAGAAACTGCCACCACAGGGTCCTACTGTATTTACTAAAGTGATGGTGTATACAGAAGTATCAAAACGGTCAATAACACTTGGACAGGGGCTCCTGTTTCCCCTGGGTCATGAGCAGAATCTACATTCTACCACCACCCACACTTAACCACTTCCAGCTGCCTAATGGCACGCGGGGCTCAGTTTCCCAACTCTCCTGCTGAGGTGCTCTTCCGCCGCATGCTGTATATTTACCATGTCATGTAGTGTGATCTTAGTGCCTGCCTTCTGGGTAAGATACAAGCCCTGTGGTGCCCTCTGAGCCGGAGCGGCCCGTTAGGCTCCCTGCTGAATAAGTAAGAGTGACACGGGCCACCTGAGCACAATTCAGCAAGACGTGGTGACAGCTCAGCAGACATCTATGCTTTGTCCCTCTGAGGGTGCCACAGAGATGGGACTGTTGGACGCTGAGCCCGATAATGTCTTTCCATAGGTTAGAGGGATGGTGCCAATTCTGGGAGGACTTTTCTTGCACTAAAGACTATGAATGCAAATCCGTGCTTTCCGTGAATCTTTGTTAATGAGACAGATGTCAGAGAACTCATTTCACTTCAAGTGTGCATCTGCCCAAGGGTCTAAACCTCACGGCTTTGATGTATAGGAACCAAGGCAGCAGATAGAGCATTTGGAAGAGACCTCCACTGGGATTCCCCTTTAGATAAGCGGGGGCATTTTAAATGCTTTAACTATGAATTCAGTGATGAATCAGATTTCCAGGGTGCAAAGACACAAAGAAAACCTTTCGTGGGCAGTAAAATTCTGATAACCATTTGCAGTTAAGTGAGTGAGAGCCGTTTCGGTTACTTCCTAACACACGGCGTGCTCAGCTCTAGCAGCACCTAAGAGCTTGGTTCCCCTCTAAGGAACCACAATGAGCTGTCAAGTGGTCTGGAAAGCAAGCAGTCTTCAGCAATGTGATAAGGAAACCACTTCCCTCCGGCCCCACGAATCTGGAAAATAACACAGGGCACAAGATAGCTAAATAGTCTACTCAAAATCCTGGTCAAGTAGTTCTCTCTCGAACTGTCTGAACTTCAGTCAGTGTGTGATTGGCGGAGGGTGCTTCCACCCTGGATCTTCCCAGGCCTCAGCTGGAGGCACACTCACCTCCCAGCCCAGGGCGCAGTCTGTTGTCATAGCCATCCAAAAGCCCGTCCAAGATCCTGGTGAATATTGTGATGTTGTCATTGGTCTCGTCTCGGACAGAACTGGTTGGCATTTGTGAGAAACTTTCAAAGAGAAAAACAAAAGAGAGAAAATTCCAGTTGCTTCTTATAAATAGTTCTTTTTCGAGACAGACACACAGTACTCCTACATCTGACCTTGGAGGACTGGGATCTAATAAATAGCCCTGCCACTCTGCCTTGGCTGGCCACTAGGTTCCCTTCACAAGCCCTGGATCTGGAATGTGCTTCGTTCTGCTCTAGGGGAAACGGTTGGCAACCTAACATCAAACGTCAGGTTCTACGCTCTTTTTGAGGATCTGGAAGTTCTTGTTTCTTTTCTGAAGGCTGGGCTGCTCTTACAGAATGTGGCCCTCAACATTAACCTCTGTACATGGACTAGCAGGACCATGAAATTACAAGGAATTTCAGAGCTTTATTTAAATCACAAAAACTGTGTTTCAAAGTCAGCAGTGAGAACAGGGAGGCTGAAAATTTTTAACCCAAGGAAGATGTGGTTGCACAGACTTTCAATCCCAGCAGTCAGGAGTTAGAGACAAGCAGAATTCTGCAAGTTCAAGAGCAGCCTGGTCTACATAGTGAGTTCCAGGCAAACTAAAGCTACATAGTGAGACCCTATCTTAAAAAGAAAAAAAAAGTACCTAAGTTAGGAGACAAGAACCATTACTGGCAGACTGGCCAACAGGAAATGAACAAGAGTATTCTGGTTTTATTCACTGGTGGGAAGTTCTTTAGATTCCAAAAGTTGGTGGAGTTGAGGCTGAAAGCCAGAATCGGCCTCCTTAAATGTGATCAATAAAAGCAATTACTCCCAAGAAGTTGGTGCACCAGACACACAGCAATCCTGACCTCAGCATATACCCTGAGAAAACCAAGAGGACTGTGTCTCCATGCCCGGAAAACAATAACGCGTCTGGAGACCACAGATCCCCCTCATTTCTTTTGGATGATTTCAGGGGTGCAATCAGCACTTGGCATACAAACTGGTCTGGGCTACACAGACTCAAGGCACATTATTGGATGACATTCAGTACTCTTGGCACGCTGCAAAGAAGAGTGCATGATTCCTGTGCCTTCCCTGGGAAGCCTGGCTGTGGGATGCTGTGGGAAACTGCATAAACACTTTCATGCAGTTGTTAAAATCAGCGTTGCTGCCTCTCGTTGAGGCCAGAATGTGCGTGCCATTTCCCCTCTCAGCTCTTGAAAACCGTGCGCTTTCATGGATTGCATCTAAGCAGATCAACCCATCACTGATCCCAAAAAGAGTCCACTTTGAGTAAGCATGAAATTCCTGTCATCTAATTCTCACACCACCATTTAAATGCATACAGCTGAAAGTTCTCACAATCTGAACGTCAGTCCTGTTAGGACAGAGGCTACGGATGTATTTCGCTCTCTTCTTCAGTGTTTTAAAATATCTGGTGCCCCTTATTTCTAGCACGCATAATAATTTCAGACTTCAGAAGAAACAAGGGAGCTGCTCCCCATTCCTGGTAGCTAGTAGCTGGGTGGAAAGACTTGAAACATCTGGGCTGCATAAGATGAATTCTGTATTCTAGGCTTGCTTGGCTGTCTAGTAACTAGGCACAAAATATCTGGTCTCACAGTCTCCTCCAGACATTTAGTGATTGTCTATCTGGTTATCCAATTTTAGGCAATGTCCAGCTGCCTAATGTTAGGAGGGCCTCACTATCTCTTCAATTTGACAATTAAGGTGTGAGAATATTCAACAGTACCGTGTGGGAGGTCCTTCTGTCTATTTGTTGTTTTTATTGGTTAATGAATAAAGAACTGGCCTGGCCTATAGCATGGGAGAATGAAGGTAGAGTCAGAGAGAAGCCATGGAGCTGCTGCAGACAGATGCTGGGAACTTTAGCCACTAAAGCGTAGCCACGTGGCAATATACAGAATAATAGAGATATGAGTTTAGCCAGACATACACTTAAGCTATTGGCCAAACAGCATTGCAAATAATACAGTTTCTGTGTGATTATTTTGTGGCTGGGTGGCCAGGACCAACAAGCAGCTCCCTCCTGCAACAAGGAGGAAAAACAAAACAATACTATCTTCATGCATGAGTCCATTTCCCGCTGCTTAAAGTTGACCCAAGGTCAACTTCATTCAAAAGTCTTATACATACAAACATCATAAGTAGGCCGTTCAGAATTTATAAACTATTTATTATTCAAGGGATAGTATTTCTGGGCACCCAACTAGTCATTTAGTAGCTGTCTTCGTTACCAGCTGGACTGCCACAACAGTGTCAAGGAATGCTTATTTTAGTTAATAAATGGCCCTGAAATTCAAGGGTAATGATGTTGGCGATTTCATTACAGTGTGGTATTAGAACCTTTCAATTTTATCTTTGTTGCTCTTAATCTCTCAGTATACCTAATTTATAGGCTGAACTTTACCACAGCTGTGCACTATAGAAAAAAAATTTTATTTACAGATGCTGGATTTAACACTACCCTAAATTTTAGGCACCCACCCGTGGTTTGAAACATATCCCCGCAATCAAGGGGTATTAATTTCATGTTTCAAGGGCTTTATAAGTTGACCATTATCAATTATGAAATGTTATTCAATCACATTGGATAGGAACATACCTGGCCATCAAGAGAAAAAGATTTGGTGGTGTCACTGGCTATTTTCATGACAACATGCCACTGTATTGCTTAGCTCTCTCTCTCCTTCTCTCTCTCTCTCTCTCTCTCTCAACATATGCCCGCTGTGTCATTGTTTCAGACAATTGATGTGCCTCTTGGATTCGAATCTCACTTTACCTCTACCCAAGTTGTCCCCAAGGCCAGGGATAGATGCAATGCTTATGAATTCGAGATGTTTCCATTTATTGGACATATACTTTATTATTTTTATTTTATGTGCATAGGAGTTTCGTTTGCATGCATGTCCATGTAACAGGTACATGACTGGAGCCCACAGAGGCCTAAAGAGGGCATTAGAGTTCATGAAACTGGAATTACAGATGGTTGGAAACACCACGTGGAATTGAACCAAGGTCCTCTGGAAGAACAGTCAGTGCTCTTAACTTCCAAGTCATCTCTCAGAGTAGACACTATTTTATTATATATTTTAAAATATCTACTTTCACTTGTCCATAATGACACTCTTCCTTAGAAAAATTTCAGATCTTCCCTGTCCTGCCGTAATTGCCTCCTGTATCAATCTTTGGATCTTCATGTGGCAGCATTCAGGGCTGGGATGTGGAGGAGGGGGTCTGAAATATTTTCTTTGTTGTATTAAATGGGCATGTTCCAGGAGTAGAAAAGAGACACTCCCTGGAAATGCCTCTTAGGGAAGAAGCAGGGTTTACACTTTGCTGCTGTTGTTTGGGGGATTTTGTTGCTTTGTTTTCCATAATCAACCCCAGAATGAATCACCTGTAATAAGGGGCTGTGTTATGTCCTGTCCTCACAGTGCTGAGGGTTATGCAAGTTCTGTTCGCTGCCCTGGCACAGCGGCTTCTCCACCCACAGATATCTGGGGACTTGTTTAGGCCCCCGTCAAGGCGCAAGATCTTTAAGGACTACTTCTTAGGCAGGAAGAAATTCTAGGTTGGATCAACCAAGAGTTGGGGAAAGGAAAACAGTGGGGACATACTGGGATCTGTCTTCAGTGGGAGGTAGGATGACTGGAGCCTCAGGTGGGGCCACCGCGTCTTCCCCAGGCAGGCCTGGCCACCATCCATATTAGCCCTGCTGAGCATAGCCAAGGGGTCTGCTCACTCTTAGCACAATTGTGAGTGAGCTCCTGCTTCAGGGGTCAGAAAAGATCTTTGAAGGAGTGGATTTTTGTGAGGTGAAGCTAAATCTGTTATCACTGGCAAGCACCTTCGGCATAAAAGAAGTGGTTTTAAGTGTTGGTGACTTACTCCGATTATAACCGAAGATTAATCTAATCCAATTATAATATAAGGTTAAAATAGCAACATTCTATTAAAACATGAATGTTTTGTACTACACTCACTTGATGCTCCAGGCCTACCACTTTTGCACTTAACTGTTTCTTCTAGAAAAGGGATTCCTAAGACAACAGAGATGTCCTTCAATATGGACCCCAATCAGATCCCTTTTTTACCAGAGCTGTGGGCTTGCATAGCATCTCCGCACAGCCTCCCGCCTACTTTAACCACCCCTAGCCCAGTTTGAGCTGATGCTTATTGAAGCATACTACTCAGAGAATAACACAAACAAAAAAGTCTGTACATACTCAGCTACAGAGAAGTCAATTTTTCCAAGATTTTTACTCCAAACCAGAAAATGTGAGGTCAACTTCACAGATGCTGAATCTGCGGGTACGTTGGGCCAGCTGTATAGAGCCAACCTAACCTGTTCTACAAGTCACTACCTTTAGCATCCTCTTGCCCAGTTTATAAGGAAGGCGCTAGGATGTGACTTATTCACTCTGCTAATGTTGTTTTGAAGGATAAATGGCACAAATGAGCCCGATTTTCCAGCCTGCTGGACACAGAGCCTGCTGGACAGGCAGGGACACTGGTAGGTACTGCAAAGTACTAAATGTCCCTGAAATCCCTGTCATAGCGGTCCAACTTCTAATTCTGAGAAAGTGAGTTGAGGAACCAGCATCGTAGAAAATCTGATCCGCTGAGGGGCTGGCTTTCCAGATAGTCTTAAAGAGAAATAAAGCGTGAACACCTTCAGCAAGCGAAGGGGTCTCTCCCACTCTCTGTTGTCCCATTTCTGGCCTTTCCAGAGCATTAGCTTCTTCTTGATTCCTGGTCCTTGGAGATTCAAGTTTAACTGACCTCAGAGGGAATAAGACACAGTATTTGTGGAGGCTGAGTCCACCTGGTGATTGCCCTGTGTGGTCCTGGTAGAAAGAGGGCATTCTAAGGATAAGCTGGAGATAGATGGTCTGCCAGAGGGTAGTTGCTCCAGGCTCCAGTAGCCTCTAAGTTTTTAAATGCTCCTCAGGGGATCCCAGCAATGGGACCAGTGTCTGCATCTATGCCAGGTACTGTGGGGAGAACTGGGGTCATGTAGAAGGGAACGTTGACCCTGACATCTATCTAGATATGAGAAACTTTAGTGCTGGAGGATTTCAGAAGAGCACAGCCAGGGTAGGACCATAGTGTCACTTCACAAAGCATGCCGTAACAGGAACACAGGGGACAGAGAGAACATGGCTCTAGCTAGGTTTGGGATGGAAGAAAATAGACCTGAATTTTTGAGATTGAAGATTGGCTCAATCCAGTAAAAGGGGCACTGGAGAGAATTTTGAACAGTGGTTCCAAAGAGGCAACTGGTATTTGAAGAAAGAATGTGAGACCTCCAGAAAAAGCCAGCATGAGGGCTGCACTGCTCCTCAGTAACAGAGTACTGAAAGGGCGAGGCACTGGGTGACAGAGCACTCACTGCAAGGGCCAGGCACTGAGTGATGGAGCACTCACTGCAAGGGGCAGGTACTGGGTAACAGAACACTCACTGCAAGGGCCAGGCACTGGGTGACAGAATACTCACTGCAAGGACCAGGCGCTGGGTGATGGAGCACTCACTTGCAAGGGCCAGGCACTGGGTGATGGAGCACTCACTGCAAGGACCAGGCACTGGGTGATGGAGTACTCACTGCAAGGGCCAGGCACTGGGTGATGGAGCACTCACTGCAAGGGCCAGGCACTGAGTGACAGAGCACACACTGCAAGTGCCAGGCACTGGGTGATGGAGACTCACAGTAAGGGTCAGACGCTGGGTGATGGAGCACTCACTGCAACGGCCAGGCACTGGGTGACAGAGCACTCACAGTAAGGGTCAGGGGCTGGGTGACAGAGCACTCACTGCAAGGACCAGGCACTGGGTGATGGAGCACTCACTACAAGGGCCAGGTGCTGGATGATGGAGCACTCACTGCAAGGACCAGGCACTGGGTAATGGAGCATTCACTGCAAGGGCCAGGCACTGAGTGATGGAGCACTCACTGCAAGGGTCAGGCACTGGATGATGGAGCACTCACTGCAAGGGCCAGGCACTGGATGATGGAGCACTCACTGCAAGGGCCAGGCACTGGATGATGGAGCACTCACTGCAAGGGCCAGGCACTGAGTGATGGAGCACTCACTGCAAGGGTCAGGCACTGGATGATGGAGCACTCACTGCAAGGACCAGGCACTGGGTGATGGAGCACTCACTGCAAGGGCCAGGCACTG
>JAQHUG010000279.1:348184-367569 GCA_028555095.1 Dicrostonyx torquatus | reverse complement strand
TGGAACACTGCAAGGGCCAGGCACTGGGTGACAGAACACTCACTGCAAGGACCAGGCACTGGGTGACAGAACACTCACTGCAAGGACCAGGCACTGGGTGATGGAGCACTCACTGCAAGGACCAGGCGCTGGGTGATGGAGCACTCACTGTAAGGTCCAGGCGCTGTGTTATGGAGCACTCACTGCAAGGGCCAGGTGCTGGGTGATGGAGCACTCACTGCAAGGAGCCAGGTGCTGGGTGACAGAACACTACTAGAGGCCAGGCACTGGGTGACGGAGGCACTACCAGGGACCAAGCTCTGGGTTTAATCTTCAACCCCACAAAACTTTAAAAAATTCAAAATGGTAACGTGCACCTGAGAAGATAGTCACAAACAAATCCACAAAAGACTTTTGATGCCATGCTATACTTCTTGGAGATAATGGTAACTTGATGACTCTTTTGACAAGGCCCATGAATTCTTATGAATTATGGACTTGGAAGAGGCAAGATGTGAGAATAGAGAGGCCAGTGACTAAGGAGCAAACAGTGGAACATTGAGAGTCATTAGCTGGATGTAGTTCTTTTGACTTTTTTTTTTTTAAATGAGGTCTCACACTTTGGGGCACAAGTTGGCCTTGACCTCCTGGTCTAAAGCAGTTTGTTTGTTTGTTTGTTTGTTTGTTTGTTATGTTTTTTGCCACAGACTCCCAGCTTGCTGGTGTTTCCACCTTGTCCAGTTTGTTAGAATTTCTGAATGAGGCTGAAGGGAAATAGGGGTGTAAAATCATGGATGGGAAATTGAGAGGAAGCCACCTTCAGATCGACCATACCCACCCAGCAGGAACTTTAGAATGGCTGCAGAATGCAGTCATGATCTCCCTTGGTGTCAGGCTCTGTGTGCACACATTTCATCACACACTGAGGAGAATGTCAGAAAAACATAGCATCTGTAACACACACACACACACACACACACACACACACACAGGAATTTCTTCTGTCATTTCCCCCACAGGGAAAGAGTAGAATCACCATTTATACTGTGTGTAATCTGGATACAATATATCATAGCATGTACACAGGTCACATGCAGGTGTGGTTTCATATAAGGGACTGGGAAATCCAGAGGGGCTTCTGGAACCAGCTGCCCAGGGACAATGGACTCTGGAAAGGGAGTTGGCTAAGAGTTACTTTCTCAATGAGACCTAGAAGAATCATGTGTGTGCATGTGTGCATGTGTTGGTGTGTGCATGCATGCATGTGTGTGAAGAATTTTACACACGCGTGTGTGTGTGTGTGATTTTACATCAGTATAACTTTGCTGTTTTACTATTAACACATCCAGATTGCAATATCTATTAAGAATTACGGTCATGTTAAGTGACCCTGGTCAAGTTTCTCTACTATGGTGTTTTAAAGAGGACAATCGCTCACCAGCCTTGGGAAGGTCATTTGAACATTGTCCTAGCACAGATGGTACTGGAGAAGACGTACTGTGGTTAATGTCTATGCTTGCAGTAATGGTCACATGTGGTTTACATAGAATGGCTCAGTAGCAATAACGCCAGGCAGTATGGATGTGAATATCTTTTTTAGTTTTCCCAGAAATGACTTTGGTGTCAGTGTCCCTACCTTCTAAAACTGCTTTCCTCCTTTGGACTTTGAGTACTGCTAAGAAACGCGTCTTCTCTTTGCTTGCCCAAGTCCTTCTATAACTCCAAATGAACGTCACCGCTAACTGATGTCTTCCTCGGTTGTCCATTGCTTACGACTTTAGTTATCTTCAAATAACAACAAGGCAGGCCATGGCTACGGTTTGGTTCCCACATGAGAGCACTCCTGTCTCAAAGTGGGACTGTGAACTTGGAGTACATTTCATAAGTCTAAAGCCCTCGCCATGAAGTACTGTGCCAGAGATTTTCCATTTTCCTCATGCCCTCAGGCCTTCCCAGTATTGCCCTTCAGTTGCCCAGATCAAAGCTATCTTCCTCACCACTCTGTCTGCAGGTTCTCTGTGTCCTTGGCAATGCTACCTGGCTCAGACGCCAAAGCTTATCACTGCGCCACCACAGACCACAGCACCTATGTGTTACCCTGGCCCATTGTCTCTTCTTCTCCGAAAATTCACAGAGAACGCTGTATCCATTAGACCCCCACCCCATCCCACACACACATACACATCTCCCTTCCCTTCTCTTGCCTCTGTTCCTGTCTATCTCCTGCCACCTATAGCCCAGGGAGCTCTCTTTGTAAAAGGCCAGGAGTAAACTCTGAATTGCCAGACACAAGAGTCAAGACCAGCTGCTCAATTTCACGGACCTAGTAGCTACATTTAGCCAAGACAACTGCATCCCCCTTCCCACAGAGCTCTCTCCTCTTGGCCTCTAAAAGACTCTTCTCTTTAGGTTCTGGCTGTTGGATGCATTCTTGCTTACTCACTTATTTTGAAGACAGGGTTGTGCTGCGTAGCTGGAAGCTCAGATCTTCTTGCTTTAACCTTTAAGAGCTGCTGTGTCCGGCTACGCTCTCCTATTCCTTCCTCTTCTCTGCCCCTTTCAGTTTTGCCCCTACTCTCACCCTCCTAGGCTAATAGTACCATACCACCCAAGGGCACAATCAACGGGCCTCTTCCCACCCTTACCATGCTCAGCTTCTGCCTGTTCTCATGCCCAGCAGCTTTTAAATCATGATGCAGCCCAGCCCTTCTCTGGACTCCAGCCCCCATGTCCAAAGGCTTGCCCAGCTACTTGGATATGGTGTGGTTTCTCCAAGGGCTTACAAAGCCATAGCTACACACACACACACACACACACACACACACACACACACACACACACACACCTTCTTCTGCTCTCTTCTCCAGCTCATTGATAAGAGGAAGAGTAGACGATGCATCTTTAACCCTTCATCTTCCTTTCACGCGCACGTCATCCCATCAATACATCCCACTGATCAAAACACCCTTCTTCCTACAAATGCTTACCCCAGACCTCTGCTCAGTCTGCACTCACAGTGGGTGCGACACCGAGCTCATGCCATTGCTTCCTCTAAACAGGAACGTGCTCGCTCAAAGCTACTCAGTGAGGTAGCCTGGCACAGCCATCTCTAGTCTCAGATACCCAGCTGGCTACAGCAGGAGGATCACATGGCACCAGCCATCCTCCTCTCCAAAACGTAAAACTGGATAAGGCTGGAGCTCAGTTGGTAGAGTGCTTGTCCAGCCTGCACAAAGCCATGGACTCACAGCCTAGGACTGCACACTTCAGGCATGGTGACACACACAGGAATCTCCCAAGTCAGAGGATCGGGAGCTCAAGTCTGTTCCTGGTTTCACTGACAGTTCATGACTAACCTGGGATACATGAGATCCTTTCTCCACAAAAAAAAGCAACAACAAAACAAAAAATTATAGACAAACACACAATAAGAAATTCCACTCCACTCTTTGGCCCACAGAAACCCTCACAGTAAAGTTATCCAACTCTCCAGATCCTCTGGATCTAATCCAGTCCTCTCCCTTATAGTGTGATTGTGCTTCCCCTTCCCATGGAGGGGTACCTCTGATGCCAGGCTAGCCGCTGGGCATCCCCAATCTCCTCAAGGGACCGCTGCTGTGGTACTCTGTACTCATCACCGTTTCCCACACTGGCTTGGTCTTCTCTACCATTATGCCGTTCCTAAACCCCCACTTCCTCCTGTCCTGCAGTCTTAGTTCCTTCCAGCGCCTTTACTGTCATTCATCCGAATTACTCTTTCATTAGTCATTATGACATCACCATGGCTGGTTTGTTACCTGTCTTTTCACATCTGGACACACCCTCACGAAAACCAGGTTCCATTCTGGCCCTTTAGTAAGCAGCAAAGATGGCCGCCACCACCCTCAAGCAAACAAGGCTGCATGGGTATGACCCCAGATGTGGCCTTCATTGTACTCAGGCTTTGCCCAGCACATTGATTATCCTCTGGACCCCCTAAGCCCTCTGGATAGGGTGTCTTAATGCACACACACACACACACACACACACACACCTGGATCGGTTAAAGCGTTTGTGTACAGGGTTAACCAATGCATCAGTCTTGTGATGACGAATCAATTATTACTCCCAGATACGAGATTCAGAAACTGAGCTGCAGGCTGGCTAAGGAAGTCCTGACCTCATAGGATAAGTCAAAACAGAGGTAAGAGCTGGACCCATCATCTGAAAGACTCTTCATACTTATTACTAGTGATCTTGGGATAGAACCAAACTTAATGTGAACTGATGGCTCAATTCTTTTTTAAGCTGAAAACCACTGGCTCATGTTTCGCTGATGTTTTGGTTCTGTCTGTTTTTGAAGCAGCTCTGAAATAGGGAGAACTTGGAGCTTTTCTGTCCCTTCCGTGTGATCCTTCACTGCGCATTAGGCTCCAGAAACCTCACATCATAGTGAGTTTGGCCTGGGCTGCTCAGGAGTGGCCCAATTCATCTTCTAGACCAGGATGCTCTTTTGTTTCTGACACATAGGTTCCCTCTCCTGCTGTCATCTTTTCTGTGGTTCCTTTGTAAAGGGAACAGTAGCCATCTGTAAGGCAAGAGGTAATTCTACCGCTTTTATCAGTGAAACACTGGGCACGATTTCCCAAGTTCTAAAGCCTTGGCTCTTCCTATGCACCCCATCAGGACTCAGTGGAAATTAAACACCGTGTTTTAACAGCAGCATTCTGAAAACTCGGGCAATGCACCCCATAGGCCTTTTGGTAAATCCTGTTGCTATAAGAGCGAGATGAGATCTCTTTTATGCTTTTAATTATAATACTTCCCTTTGAATTCCATACCAATTAAAATGTGTATTTTGCGCCACTGACTCTTCATAAAAACCCAAAACCCCAAATCTCCCCGTTCCTTGATCCTAGCTACTGACTCATCCTGGCGCCTGGAGACAGCCTGCTTAGCAGAGCTATGCTCCATGCCATCCCTCTGAGCGCTGCTCACTGAGCACTGCTGTGTCGAATGTCTGGAAACATGTTCTCCTTCTATCTTTTAAAATAAGGTTAGAGACAGCTCCGTCACCCTGCCGAGACGCGAACCCTGTGCTCTATGCGGGACCACTACCCTAATCTAGGCTGTTCCTCTGTGCAGCCTCTATACAGAACCATCAGATCGACCCTGCCCCCGCTAACTGCTTTGGCTGCGCTCTGCTGTGATTTTCCAGCTATCATATGGACTGTGTGTCCTGGGCCTCAAGAACCTGCATCTCCGGAAAAGGATGCATTTGTTATCGGAAGGTATTCAAGACAACTTCCCATTTCAGGAGACTTGGCGAGTGCAGGCATGATCCAGACATGCTCACTGCTGCAGAGAGGAGAGGCATCTATCCTAGCATATTGGAAAGGAGGATGAAAAGATTCCTCTTTACGGAACCAAAGGTCAGGCTCTCACATATATTCACAGGGAGAGCAAGATCTTTCTTCATGTTTGTAAAGACCTGCTTTTCACTATCAATTAAAAATATCATTTTCCGACAGAGGAATCTAAAATGGCTGAAAGACACTTAAGGAAATGTTGAACATCCTTAGTCATCAGAGAAATGCAAATCAAAACAACTCTGAGATTCCATCTTACACCTGTAAGAATGGCCAAGATCAAAAACACTGATGACAACTTATGGAAAAGGGAACACTTCTGCATTGCTGGTGGGAATGCAAGCTGGTACAGCGCCTTTGGATGTCAGTGTGGCGATTTCTCAGAAAATTAGGAAACAACCTTCCTCAAGACCCAGTAATACCACTTTTGGGTATATATCCAAAGGATGCTCAATCGTGCCACAAGGACATGTGCTCAACTATGTTCATAGCAGCTTTGTTTGTCATAGCCAGAACCTGGAAACAACCTAAATGTCCCTTGACCGAAGAATGGATAAGGAAAATGTGGTACATTTACACAATGGGGTACTACACAGCAGAAAAAAAATAACGACAGCTTGAATTTTGCAGGAAAATGGATGGAGCTAGAAAACATTATTTTGAGTGAGGTAACCCGGACCCAGAAACACAATCATCATATGTACTCACTCATAAGTGGTTTTTAAACACAAATCAAAGAAAGCCAGCCCACAAATCACAATCCCAGAGAACCTAGACAACAATGAGGACCCTAAGAGAGATGTACATAGATCTAATTTACATGGGAAGTAGAAAGAGACAAGATCTCCTGAGTAAATTGGGAGTATGGGGACCTTGGGAGAGGGCTGAAAGAAAGGGGAGAGGCCAGGAGGGGAGCAGAGAAAAATGTAGAGCTCAATAAAAATCAATTAAAAAAATATCATTTCCAACATCTGTTTGAATTGCAGCTCCCATGTAAAAAATTAAGATGTATTTTCCCTTTCTCTAAACAAATCTCTATGTTGATACCAGTAAATGATTGAAATCTGACATTCCCTTACTGAACTGAAAATCTTCAAATGTGCCTTGAAAGTGTCACTGGCCTGTCAAATCTGACAAAGTATTGTTTTTAAATGGTGACAAATTAATTTCAGTTTAAACTTAATGTTATATACTTGGGCAGCACTTTGATCCTGTCCTGTTTTAGTACTAATTCTCTGCAGTGTGTAATTTAGACAACCGGTTTCATTATAATAACTGTCATGGCTTAAAGAGCTTCACGCGTCTGGCTGGGTCAGGGCAG
Organism: Dicrostonyx torquatus; assembly: GCA_028555095.1. Classification (NCBI taxonomy): domain Eukaryota; kingdom Metazoa; phylum Chordata; class Mammalia; order Rodentia; family Cricetidae; genus Dicrostonyx; species Dicrostonyx torquatus. The sequence goes on along the minus strand of JAQHUG010000279.1, from coordinate 360,921 downwards.
CAGCTGACTGAGGCCCTGGCTCAGGTATATGCTTGACTCACACCCTGTTTTGTAACTCATAACCGATAGTAAAATTACAAAGCTATTGAAAATGAGCTACTGGTGACTAAATTTAGAAAACCATGAGGAGAAAGACAAATAACCCTCACGATATTTCCAAGGCAGGTTTGCGTTAGCTGCCTTATGCAATCACCAAATACGCTCTCCTCCTCACACGTACATCCTCTGCTGCTGAGCGCATGGAGTTTTACAAATGCGGTGTGTCAGCTTGCACCTGTACAGAACCTGACATGGTGCCTCTCTCCTCATGCTCCCCTGCCTGATTCTGCATCGATCTCCTTACCCCTGCCAGCTCACACGTCTCCTGGGCGAATTCAGGAGCATCGGTAAGTCTCTGATCCGAGTCACCATCAAACTAAGGTCTTTACAAATTCCCCTTTCAACTGCCTGTGAACCTTAATCACAGAAATCCCTTCTTTGATGGGAGGAGGAGGTAAGGAGATTATATTCCAACTGTTTCCTTCCCCAGTCTCAGAGTACAGGAAACTCTTCCAGCGCCCCAAATGCATGCTCCATTCCAAGTTCATACCCCCGAGCTTCTCAGTTGCTTTGACAGATTGCAAAAATCGCAGTTAGAGAAAGGAGCACAGGGAAGAAGTGAGCAGACAGGCACAGGGCAGCACAGTGCGGGGGTCCCAGCAGGTGGAGGCTGTGGAGATGCTCGGCCACCCCACCCTGCCAGCAGCAAGATGGGGCTAATGACACAGAACTCAGGATTGACTGAAAACACTGGGGGAATGGGTGCTTCGCCTTGTAGCAGTTATTATTCTGTCATGGTTTAAAGTCAGGGAAACTTCATGGAACTGGGAGGGCTTGCACACAATGGTTCTGACATACAATTAATCTGTAAGTAAGGGGAACCTTGTCTGAGAAGGAGTAATGGGGCCTGATATGTCTTCCAATGTGCTCTGTGCATGCTTCTCCCTCCCCAATCTAAGGAAGCTGAGCATTCGCTCACAGCCTGCTGTGCCAGTCCACTCCCAGGGGTGTGTAAGACATCATTCATGGGCCCTGCTGTGCCAGTCCACTCCCAGGGGTGTGTAAGACATCACTCATGGCCCCTGCTGTGCCAGTCCACTCCCAGGGGTGTGTAAGACATCACTCATGGCCCCTGCTGTGCCAGTCCACTCCCAGCGGTGTGTAAGACATCGCTCACGGCCCCTGCTGTGCCAGTCCACTCCCAGGGGTGTGTAAGACATCACTCATGGCCCCTGCTATATAGGTCCACTCCTATGGGGCATATAAAACATCACTCACAGGGATATCTCCTCATGGAAACAAGTTCAAATGCTTCAATTTACAAACCAAGCATGTTCTATACAAGAGAACGGATAACTGGACGATCAGAAATAATGTAAATGCCCCCAGGTTGGGAAGTAGCTACTGGCAGTCCACTCGTGCACTGCTTTCACTACCTGTCTATTTTAAAATCACACAGCCTAAAGAAGCTTAGGGCCAAAGACTAACAAAGAGTTGGACGTGCAGTGTGACCCCAGATACACACGAATATGCACGGGGCAAGCAGTGTTAGGAACCAATATGGGAAGGGTGGTGACATGGGAGCTGGGAATTTAGGGCACCCTTTTTAAAATAAACTTGGCTGCATCTCACATAGTTTTCACAGTGTGTAGGTATTATTTTATGGTAGACTATAAAACAATTAAAACCTTCATATCTAAAATTTAATATCTTCTCCAACAGTTAGTGTTTCTGAAAAATTGAGGGGTAATCTCAGGCTTAATCTGCATTTCCTTCCAGAGATTTGTAAGCCCATCTATAATTCACAGAAGACCTTAGCAAGCCACAAAATTAAATAAGAAACTAGCTACGCACATACACATACCTTCCTTTCTCTGTCTTGCATCTACCAGAGAGAGTGATAGCTTCCTGTCTGATTTGATTCCTAATCGTAATTAGTGTGCCAAATCCTATAAACTTATGTTCCCAATATAGCACAGCACAGCATGGGCATAAGTTCTAAGATATCACTCAGTAATACATAGAACATCAGAAAGTAAGCCAACCATTTCAACATATGAATTTGCACTGGTGCAATTTCGTGGGATTTCATTCACACGCACCTTCCATTCCGCAGAGACACTGCAATTTATAGGATTTCACAAAGAACTTGCAAAGGAAAATCTCTCACATAGTAGATGGAAAATCAAAGGGCTGGAGATGGGGGAGCATGTTCCGTCAGCATGAGCAAGACAAGGATACCATCCAGTAGATAAGGATACCACCTCTTTCCTGGTGTGTCTTTTGATTCACGGCAAATACAGCCTGTTAGAGTGTGTGTTGCTCGGTTTAAGAAGCAAAGTCACTAAACATTCGACCTGTAGGAACGGATTCCAGAGTGCACTCTGCGTGTGTATAAATTGTAAATGGACAGAGGATGCAACAACTGGGCAACAGCCCCTGCAAAGACACCTTTGTCCTGGCAAGTAAGGATGTCATTACTGGGGAATGTCTTCTCCTGCCTGTGTTCTGGACATTCACTGCTCTTCTGTCCGTTCCAGTCCCAGCAGAGGAAGAGAGAGGGAGAACAAAACGAGATGGCGAGAGAAAAGAGACGAGACACAATTAGAAATGTAGAGGGGACAGAGGTCGAGATGAGAATGCGCGAGATGAGAGAGGAGGAGAGGAGGGATGAGAGGATCGGCTAAGACTTCCTCACATACACCTGAACTTACCCTGGCCACAGGTGTTAGCCCTCATTGAATTTATTTTTCCAGCAGAGTGGGCCTGTGAACCCCCGCCAAGTGGCCTGTACACTCTAGCAGGACTAATGGAAATGGATGGTTGTGAGCTGCAGCCCTTCTAACTATCTCAAGTGCTCCCTTGGGAATGAACAGTGGTAAACAGGAAACCAAGCAGCCCGTGCTGTCCAACGGGACCACTTCAACTTGCAATCCTTTTGATTAGCCAGGACAATTTAAGGCAGGGAGGGACACAGGAGAGGAGAACACTGACTGCCTCCTAATGGCTTGCATTTGGAACACTGGGTATTACTAGTGTGCATGGGAAAGGCTGGTGTTGGTACAGAGACACTAAAGGCCCAAATGAAGAGGCCGATGGAAATGGCATCGCCAGCGTCTCAGAGGTGAGCCAGGTATAGTCTCTGATCTCTGCACTTGGCTTAGCCAAGACTATTTTGGATCTCTTTCCATGCCACATGCACAGCATCAGCCTGGCTTTAAAAAAAAAAAAAAGCAAAATCAGCAGCCTAATGGCCACGAGGAGGGAGTCAGTGTGTTACACACTTGTCTAACAGCAGCAGACGTCCTTTACGCCCATGAACTTCTGAATCTCTTCCAACCTGAGCAGGAGGAAACAGTTTCCCTCAAGCCGTCTTTTGCTTCCACTTGTAAAAACCTCTTTTCTCCGGTCTAACTCATTTCAGAGACCCTGGACCAGGAAGAGGGTTGTTCGGAAGAAAGCATGGGTCAGGACACACTCAGCACAACTGAAGGCTGCAGGATTGCAGGGGTGGTGAGCCAGGACAGGGCAGGACTGCAGAAGTGGCGAGCCACGACAGTCTCGCCCGACGCTACAGGGACTCACAATAGCACAGGACCCCAAGATGAAAGCACAAGGGAGAACTTACCCAAAGTGACTGGATAAGGCCATGGAAATACAGAAGACAAGGAGGGTTTTGGTCATGATAAATCTAGACACCATGCCATTGTCCATTCCCAGTACGAATAATAGTTGGAGTGGATGAATTTGGAAGAAAAACTGCTCTTTCCTCCAGCTTGATCTTGAAGCTGAAAGTACACAAAGGGGAAACGCACATGAACACGGATGTCCCTGCCACTCCAGTGGACCCCAGCATGCCGCTGCCACAGAGACGCTGACAAAGCCTGGAACCTGGTCCTTGTCACCAGCAGACTGGGCCAGCGGTTTATACCACTTTTCCGTGGGAAGCAAGGCAGTGTAAAAAGGTGACAGTACAGGTTTTTGTTTCAATTTTACAGAATGCACAGTCGATAGACTCGTTGCATTCTTCAAATACTGTTCTACTTTTTAGCACGGTCTAAATGTCCCAATTATTAACATAGGGCTCAAAGTTATTTGGCAACTGCATTTTGTATCTATCAAATCCACAAGTGAGATAAATTTACCTTTCTGAAATATTTGTCACACGTTCAAAGCCAGCAAGCTGCTTCTTGTTCTGCAAGGTGCTGAAAGTGTGTGGGAAGAGGGGAAAGGCATACGTCAGAAACACGGCTTGTAGAGGAGCGCCACGGTAGACCTGTCTGTGAGGGTCGGACTTTCTGGCTTGGCATCTTGCCCCAGGACTACATGACTTAGAATCATGACACTTGGCAAATATCTCTCTGTTCTTATCTGGTCTCTGGTTAGTGCAGTGGAAATCCAAGCAAGCACTGCTCCTGGGCCAGCAACAACCTCAGAGAAGGCACATACATCTCAGCATGCGCATAACGCAAATAGGTGCTCAACGTACACCATCAAGCCAGAGTTCCAAAAGAAACATCTTTCCAAGGAGACCCCTAAAGTCCAGAACTAGAAAGCACACAACAGGTACTTCCACCTCGGAGGAGAAGGCCCTCTGAGACTCCAGTCAAGAACAGAGGAGGCTGACATACTGTGGTCGCCTGGGCGCATCCTGGGGCTCGGCGAGTCTAGGCGGCGAGCACGCAGCGCTGCATGCGGGAAACCCAGGCGAGCCTTCTGCCGCCCCTCAGTCCCCGACTTCCCTATCCCCACCGCTAGGCTGCTCTCCCGGGGCACCCCCCACCCCATCGCGGTGCGAGCTCACCAGGGCTGGTGCACAGCGCAAGTGGGCGAGGGGGTAGCACTGCGGAGCTGCAGCCTACGCCACCCCGCACCTGCCGCTCCGCAGCGCCGCCGGACACCTCCGGTGGACCGGCCCTCGGGCTGGCACCTAGCTCTCCGGACCTCCTTAGCCCCGGACGGGGTCGATTGAGCGCTCGCCAGGCAGCGCCTTCTTCCTCTGCTGCGCGCGGTGCAGTGGCGGCGCAGCCAAAGCCGGCCTCGAGCAGCCCGCGCGACAGGCGCGCGACACCAAGTGGGGCCCGCGCCCACCGCGCGCCCCTGCTCCCGGGCGGGAGCGGCTTTAAGAGGCAGGAGAGCTCGGCGAGCGCGGCAGGTAGCGGCTACCCGGTGTCCACCCTGGACCTCGAGGCGCTGCGCCTAGAGCCCCGTCCAGCCGCGCCACCAGGTCCCCTGCCCTGCCCTCCGTGCCTGTGGCCTCCGCAGTCTCCGGGCAAAGTTTGTGCTGCGGGCTCGCCAGCACCAAGCAGCTCTGCGCTCGTCCCGACCCCGAGCCCGGGGAGCCGGCCACCGTTGTCGCCTCTGCTCCTTACCCTGCGCGCGGGCCCCGGCTGATGAGCCGTCGGCGAGGGCGCATCCTGCTTCTCCGCCGCCCGCTGTCCCTGCGGCGGGCGCGGCAGGCCGGTGCGGAATCACCGCCCAATGCTGCCGGCGCGAACTCGCCCTGCGCTCGGCGCCGAGGGGACCAGGAGCCCCGCGCTCCCGCCGCCGCCCTGCGGCTCTGCTCCACGCCGCTCCCGAGGCCGCGCGCTGCCCCGCTGCAGATTCCCCAGCGCCCCCGGCGGACTCGCGCTCGCTCTCACCTCTCCAGAGCGCCACATGTCGTGTCTGGTTTTGGGGAACGTCCCTTTGCCGAGGTGCCCGGTAGAGGCCGCCAGACTCTCACCAAATGGCGAGCCCCCACTAAGCGTAGGGGGAGGGCATGGGGGCCGCTGTTTTTGGAGATGGACCATGTTTCTGCTGAAGTTTCTTGTGGGCCTCAGAAGCCCCCTGGAATAAATAGCCACTGGTCACCTTTTAGGCGGGTGGGGGTACGGTTGTGTGAACTGACAGCGGCGTCTGTAATCTAGGCGGATGCTAGGCCTGTTCTTCCTTAGACCTCAGTAGCCCTCTTGGGTTTACCCAGCCATTCTTTTTTGGGAAGAAACGGACATAATAGCACCCTTTTTATCTAATTCACGGATAGTAATTCATTCATTGCTGGATCTTGTAAGGAAACCTTTCCATAAACAGCAGTTTAGGGTTTTGCTGAAGACTTGTTCCCTGACAAGCTAGGGGATGGTAAGTGCAGAGGCATGTTATGGGGTCGTAGATCTAAAAGTAGGTCATGGGCGGGGAAAGGCTTTCAGGTGACTCTCTGGGGCCAGGGAGGAAGACGTTGCCTTCTCAGCAGAGACATGGGATTGATTAACATGGGTGGTGTCTGTCCAATGTCGGTAGCACAGTTTCCCCTCAGCAAGAACAGCCCATACTAACTACCGCTGGGCAGAAGGAGACCCTTCCAAACGCTACAAAAGATGGATGCCAAGGCAGCTCTCCCCTCGGTGGCAGCGTGTTTCCACTGAACGTGAGCAAGGGCTTAGTGCTTACTGAGCTGTGCAGTAAGCCCTGAGTTCCCTCCACTGCACTGTGTAATCTCCCCCTGACTGGCGTATTCATGTAATCCCAGAACCCAAGAGGCAGGAGCAGAAGACTAAGGTTATTCTTCACTATGCAGAGAGTCCCAGGCCAGCCTGGGAAGCATGACACGCTGCCTTTTAAAAATTAAAGAACAGAAAAAGACTAAGAGTGAAGCCCTGGGGTCTGTTCCCATGCCCCATAGTTTGTGGACACCGAGTAGTGACTTCTAAGAGGGAGCCTTCCATAGCAGTGCTGAGCATAAGACTCTCCCCCAATCTCCAGTTATGTTAGAGACGCGATTGTGCAAATCTGAGTTCCTGATGGTACTTTTACACATTACAGAAATTCTGGCTTTCCCCAAACCAGAAACTGTAAAATTATGTTACACATTCCCATGTGCGTAATTAGTTACCTTGACTAACTATTAACCACCATCTTGAATAACTCTGGCGCAAGAGGCTCTTCATAAAATAGAAGCAAGATGCTCCTTCAAGCGGCTTTTTCTAACGTGGATAAATTGAACACAAGCGTTTCCTGCATTTGCTGAGTTCCTGCAAGATGTGTCACTATGATAAGGTCTCTTGAGAATTCTGTGGTTAAGATTCTGAGTGTCCCCAGAAGGCTCAGGTTGCAGAGTCCTGGTCAGTGAGGCCACTGGAGAAGGGGTTGGCTGTGAAAGGTTACTGAGTCATTGCAAGTGGACCCTTGAAGGGAACTGGAGGAGCTGACCTATTCTCTTGCTCCTTGCCCCTGATGGACACCTTCCTAAACCCTACCCTCCCAGCCATGGAGACCTAGGGAATCACAGACTCAAAGGCAATGGTACCAAAGTCTCCAGGACTCTGCTCACGTACGTGAATCTTTCCTACTTGCAAATTATATTTGCTCTTGACATTTTTCCCATGGCGAAGCAAAAACATCATTAAAATCACTGGACTAAAAAGAGTTAATTTGGAATTATAACTAGCTTCATATGCTTTTCACCGTGTGTGTTACTTCTAGATTTACAAATGCCAAATTTACATCTGTTATTCTCTTGACTAAACAGCATAATGGAAATAGGAAGACTTAAATAATTAATGAATAGAAAGCTGAACAAAGTTTCAGCTATTTTGGGGAAAAGAAGGTACACAGGGATTATTTCTGTATTCATCATAGTTACAGATAGTATATCGCCATGAACTGTATAGCATATATGTGCCGATCTTTTCTTCTGACAGACTATATTTGAAATATTCATATTTTGGACCATTAGTTTCATAATGACGCATTTAAACATATAAAATAAAGATTATGGCAAATAAGATCAATTCCTTTAAATTATTTCAACTGAGCATGGGGTACACACCTATAATCCCAGGACCTTGGGGACCGAAGCACAATTGTGAATTTGACGTCAGCCTGGGTTCCATCACAGTCTCCAAACCCAGCATCAGCAACAAAATCCTTGCATGTGATCATGTTGCCTAAGTTCCTCCCCCTTCTTACGATGAAGTGATGTCACATTCCCCAGTAGGGTTTGTATGATATGCAATACATTTATGATTCAACACAGATGGAGCCCAAACCATAGAGAAACCTGCAATCCTAGAAGTCTATCTACTGTCACTGTTCTTTCAACAGGTTTGGGGTAACTCTGAAGGCAGTGTCCATCCTGATTAATAATGGGTCTCCTGGCCACCTTCCTGTTTGTTCATTAACATTTCTCCTTTTGTTGAATGAAACGGAACATTGTAGCTTGAAGTCTGGGAAACAGTAGAGGGCAGCCCAGTTCCACCTAAGCCCAGCGTTGGCTCATTCTGTATTTCATTTCCAATGTGAAAATCTAAAAATAGCTGCTACCAGAGAAGCTGTAATGGATGGATGGACATTTTACCAAAAGAAGCATTGACTCTGTATGCTGATAAATATAGGTTGCACACTGTATGCACAGCTGAGGCTGAGGGGTGACTGTGCTGTATCCATGTGATGGATGTATGACAGTCACCCACGACATGACAGGTGGCAGCATGTGAGTGAACCTAGTGGCATTTGTTTTTCAAGGCCTGGCTCCTTTTACTTAGCGTCTCTGCCAGCTCCATCCATGTTGTCACAAACAGCAGAACTTCCTTCCTTTTCAGGCAAGGGAACATCCCATATAATTTATACATTGTCTTCATGCTTTCAGCCATCCACAGGCATTTATGCTACCTTCCATATCTTGACTGTTATGAAAAATGTTAAAATGGACATGGGGATACAGATATCTTTTCAAAGGCAGAGATGATATTTCCTTTGCATAGATGCTCGGAGTAGGAGAGGAAGTAGAAACGTAGCTCAGTGGAGGCAGCCTTGATTAGTGTGGACTCTACATGCTGTATGTGCACCAAGCATACTGTGAGTATGGATGTATGTGTGCACATGTGTATGTGTGTGTAGGCATCAGTATATAAATGTACGCTGTGCGACACTGTGACATCAATCGGCAATATTTTTGTACATTTAAAATTTGCTAACGGGGTAGCCTTTAAGAGTTCTCACCACCTGGGATGAGATGCATGGCGTGAAAAGATACAAAGGATAAATAAAAAGAAAATTAAAAAAAAGAGTACTCACCGTACACAGGAAAGAAGATGGGACTGAAGGAGGTAATGCATACATTGATGCTGTGCAGACTTATTCCAAATTGTAAAGTAGACCATCTTAAAGGCGTAGCATGACAAGCATCAGTGACACAAAAAAAAAAAAAACAAAAAAAACCCACGACGGAGAGCTCGGTCAAGGCAAGTGGTTGACCACAAGCTAAGAGTCCACATATGTGTGCTGAGACCCACTCATGGAACTGGGTGTGATTTCTGTGTTTAGAAAGAACCTGGTGCAAGGTGAATGGCACAAGAGATGCAGTGAGCTAGGTGTGCAGAGGTCGGGCGGAGGGACGAGGTGGAAGGAAATGATTTTTTCCTGAAAGCTTCCGGTACATCTAAAGAGCTCTAATGTCATAAGTAGGCAAGAATCTGGTTGGCGACGGTCTCAGAAGAAGCACGGAGAGAAAGTGGAGCCTAACAGCAAGCAGGTGCACCCAGGCAGCACAGGCCAGCCCTGTGCCGACTTCAGAAGCAGCCGCTTTGCTGACAGAGAGGCTGACCACAGGTCTGCGCAGACAACATGTGAACACTTGGACCAGATGGAAGATGGTTTGGTTGTTAAGGAAACAGAGAGGGCAAGATTGACAGAGGAGGCTCGGGAAAATGTATAGGGATGCAGCAGGGGATTTGACCCTGACAAGAAGTGTGGGCAGCAAAAGCAAAGGAAGACAGACTGTAAGGCACGGGTGGGGGGAGAAAGCACACGGTGTCTGTCTTCAGTCTGGTATTTGTTTCTCTTGTTTTGGTATTATTTGAATTAGGGCTGTGAAAGTAGTCATTTGAAGGCTACGCATAGATGAGCCGTGCTGTAGTTAACCAAAATCGTGTTAAAATAGAGAGAGTATTTAAAGCTAGATTTTTATATCAATCAGTAGATGGATAGATATGTTCAGATTTCTAGGTTCCCTTTACAAAATGAAATAAAAAAAAAGCACAGATTTGATGACATTGAGCACATTCCACACTCTTGCCTACCTCTGCCCACCTGTCTTGGGGTAGGCACCTCAGGGCAACATTGCCTCTGTTTCTGTACCCCAGGTCTCATTTCTGTTACTTGGGAATGAGGCAATGAGGGGGGTTGAAACATGTACTGTTTTATATCTGTCTTATATCCACTATTTTGGGCCAAAACGATGCTGGCTCTCTTTTACAAAATGGTGGCTAGAAGTTTTCCCAAAAATACCCTTGAGGTGTGACTGCTTATCTCAAATAATATTCTGCCTTTTGCTTTCTGCTATGGTGCAACTGACAGATGTCCTTATATTTAAGTGTGGATGGTAGTATATGAAGAGACAATCCTTGGAGTATACGAATCCACTGTTCTTTCCTATCCTACTTAGTAACATTCATTCTATATTCTACTAATTATATTTTACTCTAGCAGTCTATAGTTAATGGATTTTCAATAGGGAAAGATTCGACTGAGAATCATTTTAATTTTTCTCAGAGAAAAAGATGCATCATTCCTACATAACAGATCTTTTAGAACAAACTCAATGAGCGTGTGTTGCTTGAAAGAGTTTTGGTTTCAGGGTCACTTTTGAAAGATCCCTCTCCCTGTGTAGGATTCCGGTCTGACAGGTGTGTCTGTGTCAGGGTTTTTTACTCACTGCCTCTGTATGTACCTCACCCCTAAAGAGAAGTCAGCTGCTATTTTGTTAGATTTCTCTGTATCTGCTCTTTCCAACATCTGGCTTTCAGAATTCCCTTCTACCAACGTTTTTAATCTCTCCCTTTTTTCTCCCCCCTCCATCAGTTTCATTTTTAAAATAGTGGGACCTTGAACCTTGGTTATGTTATCTAAAAGTTTTCCCTAAAGTAAAACCCCAAAATCCATTATGTCTTGCATTACTGACTCATATCTCATTCTCCTGCTTCCTGCTGCCCCCGCTGGCCATGGAACGTTTGTTTACCTTCTTTCTCTGGACGCTTCCTATTTCCAGACCTCAGTTTACGAATCTTTCCCTTTGAGTCTCATGGATTGCCCCTGGTCCTGTCCCATCTATCTTTTATTTCAATAATTGCATGTTTCATCTCTGGAAAGTTCTCTTTTTATCATTACGACCTTAATTTTGACTTAAACTGAAGCCCACCCTTGTCAGCACCCCTGAAGAGTATTCGTCGGTGCCATGCTCCAGGCTGGCATTACTGGCTCTTTGGATTATGGATCGTATTTTTCTGCAATATGGTTTTTTTTCCCATTGGCTTATGAGTTTTTTATTAGGTGTCTGGTTGGATTGCCTTCCTTGAAAATGTGTGTGTCCTTTGGGGCTGGGGAGATGGCTAAGTGGGTAGCAAGCTTGCTCTGCAAGTGAGAGGACCCGAGTGCAGACTTCACTCATCTGCAGTAAAAAGCCAGGAAATTGTGGTGTCCATCCATAACTCTAGAACTGGGGCAATGGAGACAGGCATTCCTGGTGACTTGCTAGCAAGCCAGCACAGCAGAAATGACAAGTTCCAGAATCAGTGACAGACCATGTTCAAAAAATACATGGGACATGGTAGAGGAAGATATAAACCTCTGGCATCTACACGTCCATGGATTGGAAAATACATACATACGTGCACATATCACATATATGCACATTCCACACACATGTGCAAGAATATACATCCCTATGCACATTCACACGCCACACATACTTGTATATTCCACACAGTATACATACAAAACATACAATTATCACACATACATGCACATAATATATATGCAGACAAACCTGTATGTGCCACACATGTGCATACATACAAGCATGTGCCACATACATTCACACAACACACATATGCTCACACCGAGACACTGAACACATATGTACACACCACATACATGTACCTACACATCCATTCTAAATGTTAAGACTACATGTTTTAAAATGGAAAGGAAGTTAAGTCACTTGAAAATCAACACGGTCATGTCTTTGTAAGCTCTGTAATAGACTTTTGCAACTTCATGGGGGGACTAGTTAAGTCCCTTCCTAAAGTGTGTCCCTTCAATGCCTCCATCGAACACTCAGGTGTGCGGAGTCTGTCTCTGATGGCTGTCCCACTGAAAGGTGCTTCCTGGGGGCTGTTCATTGGACTGTCTCATGACCCTGAGTCGCTCAGCTTCCTGGGATTTTCTTCATGAATATGTACCATTGTTTTCCTGACTAGGGATACTAATACCTCTGCAGGTTTCTGCATCACTACTGCCTACCTGTCCTTCTGTCTGCTACTCTACCTTCCAAGTGACAGTACTGTCTCCCTTCTGACCTTACCGTCTGCCGATCTGTCCTGAGAGTCTCCTGGCAGGTGGAACACAGGAGGATGCTGTGTCTGCTCTTTGTGTCTATTTTCTCACCAAGAACTTGTTACTGTGGACTGTTTCCCAGCATCTGGAAAGGGATTTAAGGTGTTTCGTCTGCTTTTCCAGGTGTTTATGAGGGTAATAATTATGAATCCCATCACAGTTATTCCACTACGACCTCACACACCCATTTGAAGAGCACATGTAGCAATTTTCTCCTGTGGGTCTTTCTGACAGTGGGATCCTAAAAGGAATTTTGTCATACAATTGACATACATTATATTATTTAGTTTTGGTTATTAGAAAGCTCCCTAAAAGCCAGGCATGGA
>JAQHUG010000279.1:267547-347676 GCA_028555095.1 Dicrostonyx torquatus | reverse complement strand
TGAAGAACTGTGAGCTGGAGGGCAGCTCAGGATACTCAGTGAAATCCTATCTCAAAACAAAAACAAAACAAAAAAAAATAAGAAAGAAGGAGGGAAAGTCCTCATCTATTGTCTGTTACTGCAATAAATACCAAGAGCAAAAGCAACACATGGTTTATTACAATTGCAGCTGAGGAGGAAAGTCAAGATAGGAACTCAAGGTAGAGAGTTGAAGGCAGGAACTAACTGAAACAGAGACCATGGCAGAAGGGGTTGCTGATTGCTGGCTTGACCCTGTGGCTTGTACAGCCTGGTTTCTTAAATATACAGGATCACGTGCCAAGTAGTTAAACGACCCGCATTTCACTGGGTCCGCCTACATCACACAGATTTGCCTGCGGGCTAATGGGATGGAAGCATCTTCACAGTTTCCTCTTTCCAGATGGCCTTAGGTTGTGTCAAGTGGACGAAAACCAACCAACATAGTTACAAGTCATGGTCACCAGTAAACTGAATCCTAAGTGATCCCTAGTGGTCTTCAAAAAGAAGAAGGAGGAGGAGGGGGGAGGAGGAGGAGAAGGAGGAGGAGGAGGAGGAGGATGAGAAGAGGAAGAGGAAGAGGAAGAAGAAGAGGAGGAGGAGGAGGAGGAAGAAGTTTTAAATTTTGCCTTTAAATTTCCTTTAGAGAGATTATTCCTGAGCTAATTTATCTCTTTTGTCTCCTGTGGTACCTGCACTCTTCTCTAGCCAGTTGTATAGCTCGGTATTGTTTCTAACCTTTAAATGTGGTTTTCCAGGGCAGTCACGGTAGTGCATCCTTTTAATCCCAGAACTCCACTAGGGAGGCAGAGGCAGGAGATGTGTGAGTTTGAAGTTGGCTCATCTACCTATCCAGGACTACAAAGAGGAATGCTGACTCCACATAAATAAAAGAATCAGGTTTGCTTATACCTGAACTTATGTTTAATTCTACGATATTGGTTGCATCATTTTAACAATATCAGTAGCTGCAAAATAAGTGATATGAACTTGAGCTTCATATAACAATAAAATTGGTTAGTTATGGTAACGGAGATGGTGGTATGAGTTCTCCAGAGGTTCCTGTGGAGGGATGTCGGCCTTCAGTGTGGCAATGCTGCCAGATGGTGGGACCTCGATGAGGTAGAACACAGAAAGAGGGAGTCTGGTCTCTGGGGGTATCCTTTAAAGGCACTAACTGTGGCCTTGATCCTTCCAGGTTCCCTGTTTTGCTTGTATGATGTCCCCTTCTCACATGGGTTCCCCTCTGATGCCACTATGCCGTGATGTGATCTAGTCAGACACTCACAGCCAGAGTCAAACAGGAACTGATACCATGTTCTTAAACGCACAGACTAGTGAGCTCAGTAAAGCCTTTTTCTTTTTCCATATTCTTTTATTTTTCATTTGAAAAATTTACATTTCCTCCCCTTCTCTCAATCCCCTCCCGCTCCCCCACTATCACTTCTCCCTCCCCCTGCTTCCTTAAGAGGGAGCAGGGTACCCTGCCCTGTGGGAAGTCCAAGGCTCTCCCTGCTCCATCCCGGCCTAAGAAGGTGTGCATCCAAATAGACTAGGTTTCCAGAAAGCCAATACATGCAGAAAAGTTAGGTCTCAGTGCCATTATCAATGGCTTCTCAATCTGGCCCCATTGGCAGCCACAATCAGTGAGTCCAGTTTGATCACATGTTCCTTCAGTCTCAGTCCAGCTGGATTTGGAGGGGAGAAGGGAAGGACTGAGGAGAGCCTGGGGGAGTGGGAGGGTGGAGAGGGAGGAAGGGTGGATATTGGAGAAGGGAATAAGGTATCTACATTAAGGGAGTCATTTTAGTATTGGCAAGAGACTTGGCTCTAGAGGGGATCCCAGGTGTCCACAGGAATGTCCCCAACTAGGTATTTGGGCAGCAGAGGAGAGGGTGCCTGAACTAACCTTGTCCCACAGTCACATTGATGAATATCTTGATCATCACTGTAGAAATTTCGTCCGATGGATGGAGATAGAGGCAGAGATCCACATTCACATCAGAGCAATGGACTGAGCTCCCAAGGTCCAGTCAAAGGACAGAAGGTGGGAGAAGATGAGCAAGGAAGTCAGGACCACGAGGGGCTGGTCCACCCACTGAGACAGTGTGCCTGATCTAATGGGAGCTCACCAAAGACTTTTTCTTCACTAACTTTTTAACCGTGGGTGGTTGGCCATTGCAACAGAAAATAATGAAAGAGCTACCCAATGGCCTTCAGAAGGACATTACTAATTACCCCATGTGAGCTTCAAGCCTAGTCTCTGTCTCCACCTAGTCGCTCCGTATTATTTTTAAATGTATTACTTAAAATGTAGCTGTTGTGTTTGTTTTTATTTAACTCTATAAACAGTATATTTTGTATAAAAACACAGTAGAGACGATATGACAAGATTCCAGATAAACATTCAACATTTTTCCATGTCTACCCATGCAACAGTCTAAGGAAACAAGTCCTCCTGGTACAGCGTGCCCTTTTGTGGACTGGATTGTCACTACTTCATTGCCTCCCTTTGGTGAAGGTCACTTAGGTTCCTTACAGTATTTTGTTGTCGTAAAAAAAATAAACAACTTTTACGGAAGCATTTCCAACACATTGGGTTCTTAGCACCCATTGTATTTGGAACCCTTAGCTATGATCCCTCAGCCTCCCAGGGATTCAGAATGCCCACTACAACTGCTGTATTAAATATATCAGAAATCAAACTGAGATTTTAACATTTTAATGTTTATTTTATTTAAAAATAATCGAACACATCCTCCCGTCTCAGCCTCTGGAACTGAGTGCTGGGCTATAGACGTTTACCACTCTGCCAGCTGCAAGACACATACACCTTTTGGTGAAGGGATCAAGGTGCTCTTGATATCACAGATTTTGCAGTACATCATGGAAATACCTCATTGTAGTTCTGTTCAGGATATACAGCCAAACTCCTGGGGTAACAGGTAACAATTCATCAACATTTCCAGACTTTGAACTTATAAAACATTTATTTATTTTATCTGTACAAGTGTTTTGCCTACACGTATGTTTCTGCACCATTTGTACACCTGGTGCTCATGGAGGCCAGAAGAGGGCACCAGATCCCCTGGGACTAGAGTCACAAGACTGTTGTAAGCTATCATGTAGATGCTGGGGATGGAACTGGGTCCTCCAGAAAAGCAAGCTGTGCTCTTAACTGCTAAACTAACCTTCCATGCCCTCAGCTGGTATTTTAAAAGGCACTGTGCTTCTTTACTGACTTGTGTCTGTTGAAGACGAATGAAGGATTCTGGAAACAGACACATTGAGTTAAGATGTAAACATGTTTTGCACTTAGTAAAATAAACAGAAGGTTTCTGTTGTTTTTGTTTTGTTTGCAGAATATGGTGTTTTACAATGTTTTCTGTCTCCCAACCTGCATATTGTGTTCCTTGATAGTCATTTCAGCTTGCATTTTAAAATGGAAACTAATATCCACCTAGAGAAAATTAGATTTTTTTTTTGTTTTGGCAATAAGAAAAGGGTATGTGTATGAAGAAATTTTGACTGTCTATAAACTTAAACACATACAATATGCACACATATATTACAGTTTGCCCTAGCTAAATGGATGTCTAAATCAATTTTCTGTTGCTGTAGCAAAATGCTCAGGACTATGTACTTCATAAAGAAAAGAGGTTTATTTAGCTCATTGTTTGGCAAGTTGTGAGCCCAAGATCATGATGACTTGTCAACCTGTGTTTTGGCCTCTTACAAAGTGGCAGGAGTGTCATGGTAGAAGTGTGGGAAAGAAGAACAGGAAGTCACGGGAGAAGAGAAGAAGCCAGAGCGGGGTTCAGGGGGTTGGTTTCTCTCTTCATGACAGCTCTAATGGGAATTAAGCAGGTTCCTTCAAGAACTCTACCAGTCCCCTGGGAGGATGTCAGCAACACGGTCTACTTGCCTTCTACCAGGTCCCACCTCCTAATGGATCTATCACTTTGACATCATTACAATGGGGAACAGGCTCACTGCCTTGCTTCTCCTGGTTTGATCATCCTGCTTTCTTATAGAGCCCAAGGAATGAATCACCTATCATAGGCTGGGCCCTCCTGCATTGATCACTCAATGAGAAAATGCCTTACAGCTGGATCTCACAAGGCATTTCCTCTCTCGAGGCTCCTTCCTTTGATGGCTCCAGCTTGTGTCAAGTTGACACAAAAAGCCAGCCAGTTCTTGAGACTAACTCAAAAAGAAGAAAAGAAAGGAAAAGGGAGAAAAAAGAAAAGCAAAAAAGAAGGGAGGAAGAGAGGAAGAAGAGTATAAAGAGGATGGAAGAGAAGAGAAAGAGGAAGAAGAGGGGGAAAGGAAGAAGAAGGAAAAGAAGGAGGAGGAGGAGGAGAAGGTAAAGGAGGAGGAGAAAAGGAGGAGAAGGAGGAGAAAAAGACAACAATGACAACAACTGGGTTGTTCTCCCTTACAGCATCTGGTTAGTGACAATATATCTCAGCAACTACAGAGCAGGCATCTTAGGATACAACAGCATCCCTGTTAATGGGCACCCGGATTTAATGAAGGATTCATGAGGAACTCTGCAGAGCCCCTTAGTCACATCAGGCAGAACTTATCATTCCTACAAGAACTTCAGTAGCTCTGGGCAGAGGACAGTGTATGAAGAGGAGTGTAATTAGCCTCCATTTTTGCTCAATATTGTCATGGACCAAATTTGAGCAAGTATGATTCTGGACCGTTTGATGCAAGATGAGGTGGACTTAAATTCATGGTCCACTCAAGGTTGAAACGATATATTTGTCACACCCACAATTTCTTAGGTGAAAAATATGTCTATAGGGTTTGAAAGAGAGCAAATGTTGCCCATAATTTAAAAAAGGGTTTATTCCAGAATTAAATGACATCAAATTCAGGCAGATTGATTCAGTTAGTCATGTTTTTAAAAGAAGAAAACTACCAGAAAATTTGGAACTTTTTTTTTTTTTTTAGAGAAAATGGAATAAGACACATGAGCTGTTACGTCACAGGCACAAGACACTGGATGATACCCAAGGTCTGTCTATGGCATCGCTTTCCTTTCCATTTTTAGAAGTGTGTAAGGGTGGGTGCTGTTGCACATGTATGGCACAGACAGAGGTGGATATTGTAAACCATCCTCGACGACTCTTCCCTCTTACACACTGAGGTGGGGGTCTCTAAATCCCACATAGTCAGAGCTAGTCATGTCACCATGGGGATCCCTTGTCTGTGCCTTCTGGGATTATATTTACCCTGGAGCTCAGAATTTGAACTCAGGTCCTCCTGATTGCCCAGAAAGTTCTTTAACCACGGAGACATCTCTCTATCCCAGTCTGTGACATTTAAAAAATACAGTTTCTTTGATCAAAGAAAGATCTGATGCTTGATCATCCTGGGCAGCCATGTGTTAGTATGTAAATTTAGCTCTGATCTAAACAAGCTAGGCTAGGCAACATATATGTCAAATTCCCAAGAGCATGGTCCCTCACCAAACTCCTTTGTTCTTAGTTATCACTGTCATTCTCAGGCTCTATCACCCTAGTTGCTAGATGCTAAAATCTTCCCTTTTCAGATGGGATGGAGTCGTTGGAGTCTGCGTGCCTGCAGACGAAAGGTACCGCCACGGCAGTGTTACCTCTGTGCTTGCCAGTCTGCTTAGATAGCACATCTTCCAGGCTTCAGAATTCTGAATTACTGCAATCTCTGGAAATAAGGCCCTGCTAATTGGAACATAAATTAAGGTACTTAAGTGCTTAGAAGAAATTAACACCAAAGACCCAACCGTCACAAAGAAACCATGGTTTCTCTTAACTCCAGTAAGGAAGCCTTGAAAATCTCCTTCCATATGAAGTTGCCTCACCACGCCTGGGATAACACCCCTCAAACCCAATCTCCTGGGGAGGGAGTGTGTGTGCTCCTGCAGAAACTGGATGGACTCAGCCGTGGAGAAGGACATGAGATGGGTTTGGGGTTAGAATGGTTTGAAGCCAGGGGCTGACACTGCCACTTATCTTGGTAGCCTAGTGACAGACAGGTGACTCGGGCCTTATGAGTTTATCTACATGGTTGATGATGGGTACCTCCTGGGAGAGGTGAGGACGAAATGATGAGTGTAGAGAAAGTGTGGTCCTGTGACCCATTTGATGGTTAGTGCTAACTGCTCTGATGACTGCCTCACTCTGTCTCTGTCTCTCTTCTGTGTGTGTGTGACTGTGTGCATGCATGGATGTGTGTGCACATGTGTGTGCATGCATGCATGTGTGCGTGTGTGCTTGTGTGCATGTGTGTATGTGTGCGTGCATGCATGTGTGTGTGCGTGTGTGTGTGCATGTGTGCGTGCATGCATGTGTGCGTGCATGCATGCGTGTGTGTGTGAGAGAGAGAGAGAGAGAGAGAGAGAGAGAGAGAGAGAGAGAGAGAGAGCAGTTCAGACAATAAACTTGGGTGCTGGCCCTGGACTTGCACTTGACTTACGACAAAGTCTCCTGTTCCCTGCTGTACATGCCAGGCTGCCCAGCCTTCAGCCTTTGGGATCATGCTTCGACCATCTCCTCCCTTGCGGAAGGAACCCTGGTTGTGCTTTCCCTACTGACTAGATTTGACTTCTGAGGATCTCATCTCAGGTCCACACACATGCCACACCTTTCATTCGCCACTTCACGAACCACCCTTTTATTGCTTGGTGCTTCAGGCTCATCTGATATTCAATACATCTAAACATAGAGGGAGAGGGTTACCTGCTGAGTTGCAACAAACAATTCATGGTGCCATCTCCTAAAGCAGGTGGTCTTTAAATGAACCTAAAAAGCAATGTCCCTTTCTGCACAGCTACAGGAGTCGCATCTTAGTATCTATATTTTCTGTAAGAAAAAAAAAAGAAGGAAGAAAGGAAGGAAGGAAGGAAGGAAGACACTTGAACTAGTGAAACCATCACTCAGATCCAGCAGTTTCAACCTAGTAGCCCTGTACGTTGTTTACACCATCTAACCCCTACAGTGTAGCTAGAAAACAGAGTTCTCTGAAGTTTTCATTCAGGGAAGACATTTTAAAAGTGAAAGTCAGCTGTGCTCAGATGCCATGCCCACATAATGGTGAAGTCAGCTGTGCTGGGATGCCATGCCCACGTAATGGTGAAGTCGGCTGTGCTGGGATGCCATGCCCACGTAATGGTGAAGTCAGCTGTGCTGGGATGCCATGCCCACGTAATGGTGAAGTCGGCTGTGCTGGGATGCCATGCCCACGTAATGGTGAAGTCAGCTGTGCTGGGATGCCATGCCCACGTAATGGTGAAGTCGGCTGTGCTCAGATTCCTCTGAAAGAGCAGCACTGAGCCATCCCTCCAGACCTCAATCCCTATCTAACTACTGTCGTGGTTTTCATTCTGGTTTTGCCTGAGCATGGAGGACCTGGAACTTTGAGTGCTGAAGAATTTTACTTTAATTGGTGCACCAATACAAATAGCTACTTTATTCTTGGAGGAATCAGCCTTTTATACCAGAATAATCTTCATTTTCTCATTCAGTACTTTTTATTAGACTATATACAGGCCCTGGTACCAAAATTCCAACTCCTTCAATCTTTAAGAGTCACGACGTGTTTTTAAGAGCACTGAGGAAAATGGATTGCCCACGCTGGTTCCCCAGTCATGGCTTCCCTATTGCTAGCAGCTGATGCAAGGTGGGCATTCTGACTACTGTTAAATGTCAGCTGCACGCCATTGAAACCACACACCAAACAGTCTCATCGACCTAAAGTCTCCTGTGCTTTAGTTATGAATTACTGCCCTCCTCCACCTCCCAGTCCTTGGCAACTGCTCACCTTTGTGGGGTCTCCATAGTCTGCCTTTCCACAATGCCACAGCGATGGAGTAATGTCTAGCTTTCCAGACAGGTTTCTTTGAGGTATGCAGTGTGTTGTAGTGATATATCATTTGCATTTTAACAAATAAAGTTTGCCTGAATATTAGAGAGTAAAACAGCTGCACTGGTCAGCCTTATAGACCAGGCAGTGGTGACACATACCTGTAATCCCAGTAGCCATAAAAATTTGCCATAGAAACCAGGCGGTAGTGGTGCATGCCTTTAATCCCAGAACTAAAGAGAATTATAAAGTGGGAGGAGACAGCTCTCAGACTCAGTCTCGTTCTGAGATTCCTGGAAGTAGGATCACCATTTCGGACTGAGGAGAGGTAAAAGCCAGTGCCTGGCTGTTTTACTTTCCTTGTCTTCAAGTTGAGCCCCATTGTCTGTCTCTGGGATTTTATTAATTACACTACAGCATGTTTTCAATCAGAGGACTGAAGTATGTGGGCTGCACGAATGTTTCCTTGGTCTTCCTTGGAAATTGGAGGAGTCCATCCACCATAAACAGTTTGTAGTCACCATCGCCTGTGCTTCCTACCCTCTGTCCTTCTCCTGTGTTCTCCACAGCATCCACCAGGTACATGGTTCCTCATTCTAAAACACTCTAAGATGCTATTAGAATTTGTGCTTGTCTGAGTTGAAATGATGGACCATGGTTTCTTAGGGCCCTGACCCTGCAACACTCTTCCCCAGGCTGCTGCACACTTTGAATTCACATATCTTCTCGGTTGGCTACATCAGTGTCCGCCAGTGGGGCATTTCCTAGACGGATGCACCCCTCCCCATTGCGATCAAGGATGCTTCCATGCTCCTTGACTAATGATACTTTCAACTTGCACCAGTTTATCTGGAGAAGCTAATTGCAAAAGTCAAGGTGCATCCAGGATCCTTTATGAAGGGGGAGGGTGTTAAAAAAGAGATAGGGGAAGTGACAGGGTCATCCAGTTCCTTCCACTACCAGGCACGGAACAATCACAGGGCCCAGCAGCACCCACGTGGCAGGAGCTCTGCAGATGTGCATCGGGATTTGCAGGCGCAATGCTTCTCCTTGTTGCATTTCTCCAGGTTTGCATGTCCTCTGTTGAATGCTATTTAGCTCATGCAAATCTTCACCACGCCCCTTTCTGTCATGAAGCTTGTGTGTCAGAGGTGTGTGACCTAGGTGCTTGTCTCTCTGTCCCTGGGGACCAAGCACTGCACTACAACCAAGAGCTCCCTCAAGCCTAGGGGGAGTCTTTATCCCCAGGGTGAACCTGTAGCCTATGCAAAGGAAATGCTTCGTTGGTCTTTTCAGGATACTGTCCCCATTGATTTGTCCCATCAATCAAACTTCCCATAACTTAGAACCTTCTGGGGCTTTCCTCAGTGGCATGCATTTTCAGACAATTATTAGATTTGGCTCATTGCAGTTTTCTTTGTGTGGTTAGCGGGTAGGAAAACTTGGAACGTTGCGTCTGTGCCGTGACAACCAACATTTTGTATGTCAACTTAATGTTGCCGGCCCTGAGCCCACAGCCCTTCAGGTATGGTCAGGTCCTTCTGCAGCCTTGGTGCACGTCCCCACAGCTTCCCCGCACCCTCTGTGTCGCTCTGCTTTTCCTGGCTGTCCAATGCACAAGGAGACATAAAATGAGGAGGATAGACAGGTGAAGTCGTCAATCATGTTCTTACCTGTTTCATTTTAGGGCTGCTTTCCTAAGGCTTCTTTCCTTCCAGAAATTCATAGACTATTAGGGCACAGTTCCTCAGAGTTCTTGAAAGTTCTGCCAGCCCCGCAGCAGAGTTTGCCCCCATGTGCACTGCTACATTTAACTATTTTATCTTAGCCTTGAGAGAATCTTGCCAGAGACGGCTCCATTTTTGTCTCTCAAAGAGCCAAATTTTGGCTCTGTTACTTTTAATTTTATCTTTTGATTATATTTACACAATATTTGCTGCTATATTTACTTCTTATTCTTGGTTTCTTTGAAAAATACTTTTTGGTCTGGTTTAACATAGATTATATTCAGTTCATCTTTTTAAGTTATTCTTTTCTCCAATATAAATTTGTGGCTATACATTTTTTTTTTCAAGACAGGGTTTCTCTGTGGCTTTGGAGCCTGTCCTGGAACTAGCTCTTGTAGACCAGGCTGGTCTCGAACTCACAAAGATCCACCTGCCTCTGCCTCCCGAGTGCTGGGATTAAAGGTGTGCGCCACCACTGCCCAGCTAGCTATACATTTTCTAATGAGTTCAATGGCATTCCCAAAACTTAATCGTGTGTGTGTGTGTGTGTGTGTGTGTGTGTGTATTTCCTGATTTGTGAGACCACATTTCTTCTTTGATCCATGGGTTAATTTCTCATCAGGTTGAAATTTTGCTGGGCCTTTTGCCAGTGATTTTGAAATAAATTGCATCTTGGGGGCCGGGGTGGAGAACGTGTATCTGGTGTCCTTGCTGGAAACTGGTTGAGGTGAATTCCGGCTGACAGTGTAACACCAAGTCAGTAGCTCTTCAGTATGCCTCCGCAGTGTGTGTCCTGTATTCCTGTATTCCATGTCCTGTGTGAAATGAGCTCTTCTCATCGCCGTATCAAATCTCCTGCAGTCCTTCGCCCATCTGTCTCCTTCTGTGGTCAGCCATGGAGAAGGTCTTGAGGCTCCATGAGTTTTATCACACATTAACCTCTTCTCCCGTTTCTGCAAAAGCTTGCTTTGGATCTTTTCACTCACACTGTTTTTGAAAGTAAATTTCAACTAGTTTCTTTACAGTCAAGTAGATGATTTTTCTTTTTCAAATATTCCTTTACTATATATCAGCAAATCCTTAATTTGTTCAGTGTGATTCAAATATGCCCATGTAAGTTCTTGTGGTTAAAGGTGACACAGTTATCCGTGTTTGTGACCTCACCCTTGTTGCGGAGTTAATTTGTGTTTGGTGTGGACACTTTTTCTTCTTATTGACAAATAGTCATTGAATGATGTAATTATTTAATTACATTTTATACATTTGATTAATTTTGTTCATATTCCCCCTCTTATTTTCTCCTTCCACATCCTCAGTAATTCCCTGTTTATTTTCACTTTTTTAAAAAAAATTGAAATTTCCACCGTGAAATTTTTGCTTTATTTTTTAATTGACATATAATTTTGAATACTTATGGGATATAATGTGATGTCTTAAAATGTGTACATCGCATGATGATCAAATAGTGATGTTTATATTTGTGACAGAGGCTCTGCATTGGAAATCAGTGAATCTTTGTGCCAGAGTAATTCTTGTATAGAAACCATATGGTTGAAATTTGTACTTATGTTTTTAAAAATTAATATGGAAATTCTACGTGAATTATTGCTACTCATCATGGAAAATTTGCATTTAACACAGAAGCATATGCAATTTCCTTTTCACATATTCCTATTAAAAATGCAACCACCTTTTTTTAGTATTAAAGTTAATACTACCTCCAAGACAGTCAGTCAAGAAAGGGAAGGGAAAGCAGCTCACTCCTCTCAAGTGAGAATTGTATTTTTACGTACTATAGCTGCCTATTTTAAATGCTGTAGTTATAGAAAGCCCAAAAGAATAAGCTGGGAAAAAAAAACATTGGAATTTGCTTGAATCAACTTACAAGCATAACCATGCAAGGAAGTATCTAGAAACTTCATAAGTGTGTGAATGATTCCAGGGAAACACTGATGAGTCTGTCAAGGTGACCTAACCCTCTAATCTCTGAACTGGAGAGGCTGAGGCAGGAGGATCGGTATGAGTTCAGGGCCAGCTTGAGCTACAGAGTAAGCCCCTGTCTCAAAACAAAATCAAGAGGCTGCTCTTCACACAAGCAGACTGGCGAATATACTGTGGCTAATAAGTGAAGGTATTCTGAGAGCTTAAGAATCTTAATGAATGAGATCACAAAATGTTGTGAATGGTATAAGAAAAGAACCAAGTGAAAGAAGAAATGGCATGTTTTTTTATGGAGGAAAAATATTAAATAATTTCAAAAAGTTTTCATAACTTCTGTTTTGCTGTGTCCAAATGGACGAGCAGGCACTGACTGACGCCCTGTCTGCTCTCGTCCTGGAAGGGTGTGCTTTACCGTGGAGTCATGTCCTCCACAGTAAACAGGTCATTCCTTGGAGGAAGAGAGCTGCCTTTAATTTCCTGTACACTGAAATGTCCAGTGACGGCACTAAGAGTGGGAATAAACACACATAAACGTGTCTTCTGTTTTCTGCTTTTTGCCATTCATTGCAACAACCTAAGGAGGAAGGCTGGTAGGGGAAAATTCCGGTAGACATGCAGAAACATTGTTCTTCTCAAGGGTGAATTAAGGTTGTAATGTGTCTCCTTCCTGCGCTTGTAACTAAGCTACACTGAGGATGAGAACAGCCGGTTCTAACCTGGCCCTGGGCCCCTAGGTTTCCTCATCACCTCGCTAACTAGTCCACTCCCCATCTCTCCTCCTTGGAGAATCCAATACACACTCTTCAAAATCAAAGCAATTATTCTCCCTCACACAGAGAATACAATGAAATTCCATAACCTAGCCTGTCTGCCGCCCTCTTGTCAACCTCCCCATCTCCACCTTTCCATCTCCATCCACCAGCTCCACTTGAGGTGCAAAATGGCCCGGTTCTTCCCGGAAGGTAATGGCTCCATCTCATTGCGCCACCTTGTGGCTATATGAAGAATTTCCCCCAAATGGCTAGGGGCCAGTAGTTGATGTAGCAATTTGGAGCTGTGCTCTGCTCCTCCTGTGATGTGTGAATTGTTAACTCCTTGCTGAGCAAGCCAGAGGCCTTAATGACAGAAGCGTGGCTTGGCCCCTAAAACGTCTGTCGCCAAGAAAGCCTAATGACCATCTCAGAGAGGAAATCTCGAATCACAGGAAGCAAGAAGGCCCAGCGTAGAAATTGAGAGATCTGCAGAGTGAACACGAAGTGATCCAAAACGACACTTTTTGTTTTTGTTTTTTGCTTTATAGAGGCGGAACACCATTCTTATGGAAATGAACAGACACAGATTTCAGCTATAGAGCTGTTGAAAGCATAAATACAAGTTTGCTAAAATTGGCCATTCTGCAGGCCACAAAGCTCGGGAATTAATAGCAGAAGCAGTTAAAGATGGCGTGGTGATGCATCAGAGTCCACGAAAAGAGACAACTGGGCCCATATATGCATAGAGCACTGCCTGTCACAGTCCAGAACATGTAGCCACATGTCAGAAAAAGAAGTTATCAATGAATCTCAGAGAGGAACAGTGGAGAGGGCTGACCACAGTCAAGGACACAGGTAACAGAGCCTGAGCGTCTTTCCAAAAGCCAATGCACTGAAGGCTGGTAATGGTTATGGACCAGCAATTGGGGGAAAGGTTAAAGAAGCCACCTGAAGTATAGTGAAAACACTCAAGAATAAACAATCGTCTTCAAGCAGAGCAACTGAGAACCTCTTCCTCTCCAAATCAAGGAAATATGCATCTGTAAGAAGCAACTTGAGGGGCTGGAGAGATGGCTCAGAGGTTAAGAGCACTGACTGCTCTTCCTGAGGTCCTGAGTTCAATTCCCAGCAACCACATGGTGGCTCACAACCATCTGTAATGAGATCTGGTGCCCTCTTCTGGCGAGTAGGCATATATGCAGACAGAACACTGTATACATAATAAATAAAAGTGTTAAAAAAAAATTAAAAGCTCCTTGGTCTAAATGCTTGTGGCTACATTTCAGTGTTGGAATAAAGACTTTAAAAAAGAAATTTAAAAAAAAGAAGCAACTTGAAAAACGCAGGTCCTTGCTATGGCCCAGTACAGAAGGTGCCCTTACCAAGGATGGGGGACTTGGAGGAGGGGACAGGAGGTTGGGGAAGCTTATCTCTCTAGCCCAAACCCCAACTAGATATCCTAGGTGAATTTATACATTGGCCTGGTCCATTTTCTGTTACTATAATAGGTGCCCCCAGCCCATGATATTCCTCATAATTTTGGAGGCTGGTGACCCAAGGCCCCCATGTAGTGAGGGCCCCAGGCAGCATCGTTACTGGGCACAAGGGTATTGCATGGCCAAGGGCAAAGGGGGAGAGAAGGAGAGCAAGAAGGAGAAAAACCTGCTCGGTGAAACTTAGCACAGGGTAGAGGCGATGGTCTAGTCACAAGGGGACAGCCCTCACAGCTGAACACACCTTAGTCTCACCTCCTAATGCTGTCCTGGCAGGAAGGGAATTTGGACAATAGGTTTTGAAGAAACATTCAAATTGTAGAATCTCTTGATTTCATTCACAGACATAAGCTACACAATCGACTTGCCCCCAGTTCAGCTTTGTGCCTATCCAGATGACGCAGATTAGAGTAAAGCCCCAGCCAGCGAGTCTGTACCCTTCCCCCAATAAAAGGTATTTACCTCTGTGCAGTTATTCTACAAGACATCTAAGTGTAAATAAAGATGGCATAGATAAGCAGTCTGAGGGAAAAAAAGAAATAGAATAGAGTAACCGCCTGTCACTCAAATGCTGCAACCATCTCAGAGGGGTTGGAGAAAGGCTGTGTGAGCACGGTGCAGTCTGCAGCAGAATGGACAAGGGATGGAGATGGCCAGCAGATGGACAGAGACTGACTGCACTGAGATGGAGTGAGGATCCAAAGACGATGGGAAGGGACGGCAAGGGAGAGATGCAGGCTGCCGTCAGTGGATGTCAGCTGCAGTGGGGTGCCAGCTCCGTATCACCACCAAAGCAACCTGGGGTTTCCCTCTTTGAGACAGTGTCATTCTGTACTGGAAACTCCACGTATGCCAATAAGACAAGAGAAACAGGAGTAAAGGTATACTTCTGTGTGTACCATAGTCATGGTCATAGACAAGACAATGGATGATACATTTAATCCCAAAGACTATGTGTCAAAGGCTCTGTCTCTACTTAGATGAGCCAGAAATAGCCTTTTTATTATTTGCATGCAAAAATATCTTACCTATAAGGCACATTGCCTTCCTTCCTCCACACTTTCCTTCCCCTCTGTCCACTACTGCTTTAGTGTCATATAGCATGGATGTTTATATAAAATATAGTAACTACAAATGAAGGAAAAGTATTTGTCTATGACCAGTTTAAGTTGCAGCTATTTTCTTGTAAATCATATAACTTTATTCCTTATAAATAAAAAAATCACACCCACATACTTACATTCTCTTTCTTTTGAGATTGATAATATAATTTACAATATTTCACTCACGTCTCTCTTCCCTCCAAAACCTTCCACAGACCCTTCCCCACTTTCCTTCAAATTCATGGGCTCATTCTTCATATGTGTGTGTGTGTGCACGTACATATACATTCCCAAATATAACTTGCTCAGCCCACATATTATTTGCACACATGTTTTCAGGGCTGGTTGTTAGGCACTGGTCAACCACTTGGTGTGTTCTTCACCAGGGAGGACCATATCTTCTGCTTTCAGTGTTACCCAGCTCTCTTCTAATACTTTTTTTTTGGAGCTGAGGCCCTGCGTGGGTTTCCCCATTCAGTTCCACACGTCCACAGGTGTCACTGCTGTTCAGATCACACGTGGGAAGTCAAGGTGAGCCGTAGAGTACACAGCTCTTCATGTTGGTGGGAGACACGATCTCACAGAAAATTCCCCGATCTCTGGCTCTTTCTACCTTTCTTCCTCCCCTTCTCCAATGCTCTCTGAACCTGAGATGTGGATGTGTTTTGTAGATTTACCCATTAAGACTTGGGCTCACACTTTGAGTTTGGATGGGTTGCGGTTTTCGGTAGTGATCTCCATGTGTTGCAAATAGAAGGTCCTTGATGTGGGGTGAGAAATACGCTGTTTTAGTAAATTAGAGGTTGTAGATTCTCCTCTAGAAACTATGACTTCACTAGCACTGAGCATTTAGCTAGGTTTGCAGTACCAGGCATGGTATTGCTCTTACTGAGTGGGTCTGAAGTCCAATTACAGAATTATTGGTTACTGCCAAGGTATGTGTGCCATGACCGCACCCATAGGGTTATCGTGCCATCCTGGTCATTGATATGGTTCATAGGTGTCATAGCAGAACAATGCTGTGTGTTGCCTCCCTTCCCTCGAAGCTTGGATGGTGCCTTCTGCTACTGTAAATGCTGGTTTTCAGGGAAGGGTTGGCTTGGGGTTCTCCTGGTCCTGCTTCTGAAGTACGTAGTGTCTCTGGCAATAGGGGACTTACCTTCCCTCTTTAAGAGGTAACCAAGGGCAACTGTAATAGGTTGTATGTTTGGGGCATCTTTTAGATGGCCCTGGCCATCAACTTAGAAAGAATGTTTCTCAGGTCGGGTTTTTGTTGGGTGGCCTTTGACTCTTAGAAAGAGCACCTTCAGCCCAGATGTGAAAAGTTCATTAAAACTGTATATGTATATTTACACACAGGAGTACATGTGTTATAGGGGGTTATTTGTTTTTGGTAAATAGCTATGATTTCCTTGTGACTTTCTCAGTTATCAATATTGTTATTTTATCTACTCCCTCTTTCTTCTGGATTTGCCTCTCTCCCCATTCCCTTCTTCCCTCTGAGACCACTGATACCCTCTAATTCCCCTTTATCCTGCTCTAAGCTTCTGTGTTCACCTCCCTTTGTGTCCCTCAAGAGCTGCCCTTTCCTGCTTTGGTGATTGTTGTACTTTTGTCTCGGGTTCCTGGCAGGCAGGGGGCAGTGGGTCCCAAAGCTGTCAGTCCCGGGCACAGGAGACCACGCCGGCATGTCTCCATGTGGTGGTGGCAGGTGGAAGAGAGAGAGAGAGAGACACGATGCAGAGTAAAGTTGAACATTTATTAGGTGGATTATGGAGGGGGAAGGGAGAGGGGAAGAGAAGAGGAGAGAGAGAAGGAGGGGGGACAGAGGAGAGTCAGCAGCTGCCTCAAGAGAGAGAGGAACAGGAAGAAGAGAGAGAGTCTGCGGCTGTAGGCAGGAAGGGAGTGGGCGTGGCTTGTCTCTTAAAGACACAGAAATCATTACAATGATCCCCTGCTACTCTGTTCTCTATTGGTCCTCCCCACATCCTGGCAATGGTCACATATTTCTTGGTTTCTGTAGTTACTACAGGGCATGTATTCATGTCTGAAGATATGGAGCTAGGAGCCTCCAGTGAGTGATTCCATGCAGTATTGCCATTCTGTGTCTGGGTTACTTCACTCCATATGATCAGGTCTTCACGTAGAGATGGTCCATTGTCATTTATGACTTCATTGCCATCAATTATGGACATTTATCCTCTTAGTTTACTCTAAACACGTTTGTGGTATTCCAGCAAAAAATTCAGTGCCTGTCCATGCCAACCAATGCATGCGATCGTAGGATGACATCAAGCGTGCCTGGTACGTTCTTGCTTTCAGAGCACTAAATTCTCTGTTGCCTATTATTCCTGTACATCTCAGCACTGGCTTCTTCCACAGCTCAGGTTCTAACTGAAATGTTTTATTTATGGTGCATTTTTGTATCTGTTTAGCTGACATCTCGCAAGGAACTTTCAGTCATCTTGCTGTCTTT
Organism: Dicrostonyx torquatus; assembly: GCA_028555095.1. Classification (NCBI taxonomy): domain Eukaryota; kingdom Metazoa; phylum Chordata; class Mammalia; order Rodentia; family Cricetidae; genus Dicrostonyx; species Dicrostonyx torquatus. The sequence continues at coordinate 330,315 of JAQHUG010000279.1, read as the reverse complement.
AATTTTTATAACTAGACCTACCACATTTAGAAAACTTCCCTTGTTCCCTTTCTCTTCCACCGAGTTTAGACAGAGGTGTGCATCAACCCCAGCTTGAGCTAACCCGATCCTATGTAGATGCCTTTTTAAGTACGCACAGAGTTCCTTTTAATGGTATTTCTCAAATTTTGCAAGAAGCCAGTCAGAATATTTCACCAGGTAGAGGCAAACTGACACACGTCTGTTGAGAGAAATTCTCGACCTTAGAGTATAAAATCTTACATCATGGACTGGAGTGATGGCTCAGAGGTTAAGAGCATTGCCTGCTCTTCCAAAGGTCCTGAGTTCAATTCCCAGCAACCACATGGTGGCTCACAACCATCTATAATGGGGTCTGGTGCCCTCTTCTGGCCTGCAGACATACAGACAGAATAATTGTATACATAATAAATAAATAAATATTTTTTTAAAAAAATCTTACATCATAGCTGTGCGGCGGTGGCGCACACCTTTAATTCCAGCACTCAGGAGGCAGAGGCAGGCAGATCTCTGTGAGTTCAAGGTCAGCCTGGTCTACAAGAGTGAGTTCCAGAACAGACTGCAAAGCTACAGAGAAACCCTTTCTCAAAAAAAAAAAAACAACAACAACAACAATAAAACAAAACAAAAAAATCTTACACCATGTCCCTCTTTGTGTTTTTTCAGGAATGCAGTTAAGGAACATGGAAAGCTTTATGCCATTTATGAGACCAGGTAAGTTTTAGAGACCTCATTTCATTATTTAAAGGTGCTCGCTTTTTATTAATGCTGCAAGCATTGCCTTCATCTGTGGGTCACTTAGCTGGTGCCTCCTCAGTCAGCTCTGCCCGGTCTTATTTCTACGTTTCTTGTTGCTAATTCCTAAAGTTCTTCACCTCCGCTAACATTTTGTCCTCATGCTGCCCATTCTATGTCCTTTAGCAAAAGTACATTGGCGTTCAACTACAGATAGCACGGAAGTAGCTTGCGGAGAAGTCTCTCTGGTCTTCCCACCACAGTTCTCTTTCTGCCCCTACTCAACCTTTGATGTTTCTATCATTGTGTCTCTTCCAGGTGGTCACATGCCTCCCCTCTGGACTTTTACATGATAGAGCCTTTTCACCACGAATGATCGGTTTATCAGGGTGATCTTAGTGTGGTTTTTGAGACAGGGTCCTGCCACACAGTAGGCTGACCTGAGGCTCAGGAAACATCCATCTGCCTCACACTCCCATGCAATAGGATTAAAGGCTTGCACCACCATGCTCACCTTCCTCTTCTTTTTGACGTAATAGTTCATCGCTTTACTCGTCTGAACAGTCTTCCGTTGGGTGGATGCGTAAGAGTTTATGACCATGTGCAGAAATAACCTTGATCTGTTCCTAAGTTGTGACAATTACAGTTAAACCGCCTATAAATATTTTAGTACAGACATTGCATAGACATAATGTTAGAACATCAAGTACTACAAAATACAATGATTGGATTTAACAGAGTGTTTAGCTTACAAAAAAAAATCAAAGTGCCTTGTTTAATGGTTTGAATCAGCAAGGAGCAGCGGGAGCTCCTGTAGATCTATATCCCAGGATGCCATTGAAGATCTTCCCGTGTGGGCCATCCCATCATAGGAATACAGAAACTTTCATAGGGCCCTTTCAATGTGGGTCTGCCCATTCCAGGCACACAGAGACTTGTGATTGTTTTGATTGGGGTTGTTTCCTTACTCTTAAGCTTAAAGAGCCATTTGGGATATTTCCAGTAATACCATTATCAGACACATCTGTGTAAAGGTGTGGGCTCTCGTTTGTGTCTCTTTAAATTATATTAACTTTTTCATAGGACAAAATCTTTTAATTTTAATGAAACCCATTGCAGAAATTATTTCTTTCTTAGCCTATGCTTTTTATGTGATTTCTGAAATTTCAACACCAGGTTCAAAGTCATATATATTTTTCTAAACAATATATTCTTGGTTTATGCATTTTGTTTTATGTGTAGCTCTACAATCCATTCTGAGATAATTTTGGAAAGGAGTAAGACCTCTGCTTGGGTTTAGCATCCTTTCTGTTTGGGTTTTTAGCATCATTTTTGCTTTGGATACCAATTGCTTTAGCATCTTCTGCTGAAGTATTTTCATCCTTGAATCTTCTTTGCTCCCTCTCTAAAGATGTATTAACTACTATTAAATGCACATTTTTATTGTCCTAATTGAGAGCTCCCTTTCAGTTTCCCATGTCTTTATCTATTACTCCTACAAAATCACACTGTGTTTTGAAATTTTTTGAAAATTTCATCTGCAAATACATAGTATTAGGACAATACAAATGTGCATTTAACAGTAGTTTCAACATAAGATGGGTATTTGGGATTTCTCAGGGTCCTTGCCTGAAGCTACTGAGCTAATTATATGGTTTTTGTCTTTATGTACATTTATATGATTTATTACATTTATCAAGTTATGAATATTTCAACAACCCTGCTTGGGCAGGCTAAAGTCAACCATATGGTGGAAGATGATCTTTTTGACACATGCCTGCATGAGGTCTGCAAGCATTTTACTGACGATCTTTGCATCCATGCCCACCAGGAATATTGGCCTATCGTTCTTTCTTTTTGTTGTGTCTTTACCCACATTTGGTATTAAGGTGATACTGGCTTTGTAAGAATTTGGAAGAGCTTGTCTGAGCAGAATTGGTTGCAGTACTATTTTTGCATGTTTGGTAGATTCCTGCTCTGAATCTATCTGGACCTAGGCAGTTTTTAGTCAGAAGGCACCCCATAACCCCAAGTTTCAATGTCTTTATTTGTTGGCTCTTCTTGGTTTAATTTTGGTGGTTTAGATGTATCCCAAAATGCATCCTTTTCTTTTAGCTTTTTCAACTTACTAATTTTTAAAGTATTCCTAATGATTTTCTGCAATTCTCTAGTGTCTATGAGCAGTCTTTTCCTGTATATGTATATTAATGTAGGTCTCCTTGCTTTCTTTTGGTTCTAAGCTCTTAGCAAGCACCAAACAGGAGCTCATTTTGATGCTGTCAGCATGAAAAGTATCCTGTTCTTCCGTTTCATCTTTCTCTTAATTTTTACTCTCCCAGGATTGCAAATGAAAGCCCAGTGTGTCCACAGAGATAATTGTCATCCCTTGAGAGCTTTCGCTACTCTGTCTTAGACCTGTTATTGTCCACTGTGTACTTAGCATTCCGGCCCCATGACCCATGCACCTTAGAATGGGCAAATGAATCATGGTCAAGCTTCGAGATTCATTTTTGTGTGCAGTTCCATTCTCGAGAACCCTGACCACTCAGATATAGACTGGCAGTCTGGACCTCACTTTGCAGCTAGCCGATTAGCCTTGTGAGATGTCAGAATGTGTCTCCCAGCCTCTCTGGCCCTTACCAGCTATCTTCTCTTCTTCCCCTGCCCACACTAAGTTGATGTCATCAGCAGGGTCACATTAGCACAGACCCTGATATAAATACCAGGATAAGAGTAATCTATTTGGGGGTGCCAGGGGCCAGTGGTATTGCATGGGGAGACAGGATAGAGAAGGGCAAGGAGCTAGTAAAGGTTTTATCATTAGGGCAGTTACTGCAGTAGCACCTGGAGCTGAGTCCCTCTAATAGAGAGCTGGTACAAACAGATCCTTTAGATGTATCAAGCTCAGCAGTTGTGGCATTAACTACATTTTCATATCAATTTTCAAGGCCAATTTGGGAGAAAAGTATTGCTGGTGAACCATGTGCCCTCACGCTGAATAGAATATGCTTCCACTAACAGCAACTGACTAAGTTCCTACCACTCTGTAACAGGAAGGCCGCTTGTTTGTCCCGGCTGCCCAGAACCGAAATAATCACACAGAAACCATATTCATTAAAACACTGCTTAGCCCATTAGCTCTAGCTTCTTATTGGCTAATTCTTCTATTAATTCAACCTATTTCTATTAATCTGCATATCACCACGAGGTTGTAGCCTACCAACAATGTTCCTGCACATCTATCTGGCGGTGGATCCATGGCGTCCCTCTGGCTCAGCCTTCTTTATCCCAGCATTCAGTTCTGTCTTCCCTGCCTACCTAAGTTCTGCCCTATCAACAGGCCAAGGCAGTCTTTTTATTCATTAATGATAATGACAGCACACAGAGGGTATTTCCACATCAGCTCTGTGTTAGACACCTGGTTTCCCAGGCTGGCTGCTTCAAGTCTGCGTCAGTAGAATGTGGACCTGGAAGTTGGAGCCGAGCCAGCCTAGCACCACAGAGAGCCTGCCTGCTTTCCAAGACGTTAGCCCCAAATACCTTCATATCTCACTGCACCCTCCCTTACTGCACACACACATTCCCCCCCCCCCCAGAAAGCTTGTGAGCCATAGCTGACAGTAGAAATTTAGATCATTATACTCTGGATACTAAAAGTAATTTACTGAATGATTTATGTGTCTGGACACCAAAATATCACTTTATTGATTTGAAATTTAGATAGCTGTTATTCAGTTAGTTCCAGTTAAATTTAGACTTTTTTGGAGACCATAAGCAGTTTTTGACAGGCACGCATTTGCTACAAACTCACTTCCTGTTTAGTGTGTGCTCTTTTCAGTGAAGGGTCTCCCAATTTGTTTTCAGTTTTCATTTCTGTTTCTTTTTATTTTTACTTTATTTTACATTTTGAGAGAAAGAGTGTTATTTTATATTTTCAGAGAAAGGAAGGTAGCTCTGACTGGCTTGAGCTCACTATGCAAGTCGCGGTTAGTTGGGAACTCACAGCAATCCTCCTGCCTCAGTCTCTTGCACACGAGAAGTCCAGGTCTGAGATGCCACATTGGCTGTGATTTTTTTAAAATGAAAAGCTGAAGAAAGAGAGCAGCACTTGGCCAGCAGATGCTCACTGTGGGAGCAGCTTCGAGGACAAGATGCAGTGTGCCAACAAGATGGTCTGGCCTGGGCTGATTGTTGACTTACCCCTGCAGACTTTCGATGTTCTTGGCTTGGACTCCAGCCGGAGGTAGTGGCCTATTGGAAGATCCTGGTGCCCAGCTTGCTGTGAGCTCAGTTTCCCTCTTAGGCACTGATCTTGGTGTCAGTGTGCACATCTGTGCTGAAGCATCTGAGTGAGAGGTGTCTGTATGCATTTTACCAGGAGTCCCCTGAATGCCTCCACTTAGCTTTCCTGCGGCTTCCAGCTGGGCTGCCAGTGGGAGCTCAGAATGTGCACAGCAGTGGAGTAAGCTAGACTTCAGCAAGGAGGCATGCTTAGGATGACATGAGGTCCAGAAAAGGGATTTGACGACCCAGGTGTCACCAAGTATTTCTGACCATGATGACTCAAATGTGTAATATTTTCTTCGTGAAGACGTTAATGCAGATAGGCTTTAATATCGGGGAACATTCCAGTTCCCTCCACTCTGTGGAATTCTCGTGGAAAGAACAATCCAAAGAAGGGAAGACAGCCAGCATCCGTGACCCGGAGGAACACGACTTGCAGAAGAGATCGCGAGAGCAGCAATAATGTAGACGTGACTACTGCGGAAGAGACCCGTGTGTGCAGCAGTTCTTCAGGACAGGAGGAGCTACCGTCCCTGAGGACGGGATGCACTTTCAGAGACGCTTCAATCAGCAGAGAGGTTAGTGAGCAGCTTTGACCTGAAGTGGGTTGTTTGGAGGTGAGTGTTTGCAGCCAGCAGAGAAGACGGAGCCTCGCCTGTGCTGGAGTTCTCAGCCTTCTAAACCTCAGGCAGGACAGTGTGTCTTTGACTCTGCAGACAGGCTTATCAGTTGTACGACACCTAAGGGCACACATGTGTCCTCTGTATTTATCGGGATGTAATCCTATCTAATGATACTTGCAGCAGAAATGAAGTCCACAGAATTTTTATCTGACAGTGGCTGTGCTAAATGAGTCAAAATCTAATATTGGCTCTTGCTGCTCATGTTAAATTGAGAGGAACAATCAACCCATGCAGGATATTGACACATCCTCCTGACACATTCCCAGAGCAGCTTCATATTGGTGCTGCTTCTGTCCAGTGCGTCTTGTGTCATTCAGGCCTAGTGACAACACTGCCCATCCTTACACTCTGAAAGCCCATAGCAGTTGGACTCTTATGGACCACAGGCAGAGGACACATTGGCCCCTGCAGGAAGAAACAGAGCCAATGTTTCTTTTCAATATCCACGTGTATGCAATACCTAGCAAAGCATACTGCCACTTCCGCTTGACTCTCTGTTCAGGGAAATGGGCAGCATCTGGCACCTTCTGACTTACCTTCATTACTGGCACTTTCTGGTTAATGCCAGCCTCCTGTCGTTTGACTGCTCTGAGACCCACCCTGGATGAGAAAATCCATGGTCAAGCCCAAACGGAATGCTGAGGCTTGAGACTGTGCTCTGTGCTCCCTTAGTAGCTATGTAGGTCTGACACATTATGACACTACCCACAGAGAGTGTTCTTTTGAGGAGGGGTGTGTGTCCCCCATACCCCACTTCCCACTATATGCGTATATGTTTCTAAATTAGCTAAAAGAATAATTTTATACCAACTTTGGCATCTTTATTTCCCCTCGCTTCTTGCCCAACTGTACATTTTGTGTTGGAAGTGTGAAACTAAGAGTTCTCCATAGACCAAATGCTTAAGGACACCAAGAATATTGCCCACACACAGACTGCGTGGACATTTTATCTTGGGTCTCTTTGTGACATCGGATCCTTCCTTAGGAAAGAATTGTGATGGAACACATTGAAGCTGGGGCTCTGCTGAGCAGCCTGGCAGCCCCCCCTCCATCGAGGGCTTTGATGGGAACCGAACTGTGTTCTCTGGAATTCAAGCAAGCCCCATGAACCCTGAGGCCACAGAAATTTCTGTCCTAAGGTCACTTCCAGGCCAAATGCAGAGAATGGCTACATCATAGGGTGGAGTTGTATAACAGGAATGCGAGGGACCAGGATTACCTGACCTTACGGTACAGTGTCTACACTAGGGCCCTTGATAGAAATGCTTAGCGAAAAGGTCTGGCAGAAACTGGTGCATCTCAAGAGCTTCCCAGAGGAAGAAATGATACAGTTTCAGGGCCAGGGAGTTCAGGGGGAGGGACAGGGAGACCAGCAGCCTAGAACCAGGTAGACTGAGGGCCAGGGGCAGGGACAGGGAAAGCAGCAGCCTCATGAAATTGAGCACGGGGATGGGGGTTTCGGGGGGAGGTGGGAGTGGCAGTTTACCAGACCCTGGGGTCAAGAGTTGAAAACTCACAGTAGACAGACCAGAAGATTCAGATATGGGGCTCAGTCTCTATCTGAATTTCAGTCTGCACTTACATTGGATAAAGCTCGGTACAGCAAGGAAAGAAAACTTTGAATAAGGAAAGTGAACAGGGGAATTGATAAGAAAAAAGAATACGCCCACTATTGGCAACTGTAACATTCCCAGTAGAGAAAACTTGAAACTGTGCAGTATTCAGTGAACTCTGAAAAGAGGGTTCCACAGTAGCTAAGTTAACACTGGCAGGAAATCCCCCAGCGCTGTGAGGGAAAAAGAAGCCTGAAATAATATCCAAAAGCATCAATCATGGCCAAAAAATGAAGTTTGAACACATCCAAGCCACATCTCAGCAATGTAAAATTGGTGGGTAGGACTAGCTCAGAGGCAGGACACAGGCTTAGCAGGTGTGATGCTCTAGGTTCAAACTTCGGATAGCCACACACCCCCCCAAAAAAAAAACAGGCAATGTGAACCCCTCACAGAGTTCACAGTCTGTGACTTGCCACTGTAAAGTATAACTCAATAAATATCAAACTTTATTTTAAAATGTTAAACTATAAGAGGCACAGATTATATCTCAGTGGCGGGGTATTTCCTTATTTGTAGTGCGCAAAACCATGGCCTTAGTCCTGGCACTAAGCATGTGTGGTGGTGGTGGTGGTGGTGGTGTGTGTGTGTGTGTGTGTGTGTAATATGCTTGGTTATTAAAAGGCAAAAAAATCAACCTATCAATTCAGCAATATAAGATAAATGTCTGTTCAAACTCTAGAACCCCACTATAGCTCCTCTACACACAGAGTTGACAGGAAATCCTGCTGTTGTAGCTGGAGTGGGAAGATGGTGGGAAGACATTAAAGAGAAAGGATGTGAGATGTAAGTGGACTTAGGCTGCGTCTCTTTATGATGCCCCACACACAGCAAGGATGGCGGCACCAGTGTCCAGGGTAGGAATCTAGACTGCTGAATCCTGCACAGACAGCTAAGCCAAGGAGGTAATACAAAGCAACCGAGGTTTACCAAAACCCTAACCCTATCAAGGATTACATTCAAAGGGTACTTTACACAACTGAAGACTATAATTGAACCCTTGAACTAAAGGCTAAACTTTTCCTACAAGGGAAGTGAAGATTGGGGAGATATCTCCATCAGTGCAGTGCTGCCAGGTAAGTATAATCCAAAGAAGATCCAAACCTCCGTTTAGATCCCCAGAACCCACTTTTTTTTTAATTAGACAAACTGTGCACATTCACGGTGATGGTACCTATAATCCCAGCTCAGGTGAGACAGGACAGACAGGTCCCTGGGCTAACTCATCTAGCCAGCTGATGAGACAGGTTCGGTGAGGGACTCAGTGTCAAAGGATAAGATGGAGAGCAACTGAGAAAGACCCCAGTTATCTCCCTCTGGCATCTACAGACATGCACTTGGGTATGCAAATGCGTGCACGCACGCGCGCGCGCGTGCACACACACACACACACACTTTTAAAATGGTAAATTGTAGACCTAAGTAAATTATCATACAAGTGGTATTTCTTCTAAAAAACAAATGTAAATTCAACCCTACAGACTTATCAGGGCTCCTTAGAGATGGGAAGTTATAATAAGGAAACAGAATTAAGAGAAGACATCTGGAGAGGCCGGAAGAAGAGGCCCCTCTGCCAAGTTTCACGTGCTGTATCAGAACTGACGTAGGTAAAAATTCAGAAGCTGAGGGACTGGGCTAGAGATACTAAGAGTGACGTGCCGGGGATCCTTGGCCATGTCAGCACGGGGTAGTGCTTCCAGACAATCACCTTGGACTGACTGATGCCTGTTGCTGGGACAACTGGCTGCAGATGAGGAACGGTACTTCTCAAGCTCCGTCTCACACCCACACAGAATTGGCCGACTGGCTAAAGATGTAACGGGAGGAAAGGTGCTGTGAATCAAAAGCTCAACACGGAGACGAACAGATGTCGATGGCAGTCATGGCAGAGGCGAGCTCATCCAACAGCACACAGAAAAGGCCACCTTGAAAGACAACAGAGGGAAGAGTTGACCACAGCAAAACTTACTGTGTAGAAACCGTGAAACTAGGTAATCCTTGCAGCCTTTAGTGAGACAGCTGTGAACACATAGAGAGACCCATGTACGCATGCTTGCAAGCACACACAATCTCCTTTTGGGCTAAAATGGGCAAAAAAATCCAAGTATGAATGTTGTTCTAAAATGGAAAGAATCCTAGTAACTTCAAAGTGCCTTAAAGCTACCACATTAAAAATGGGTAAAGTAACACAGAATGGTTAACGTTACTAGCTTGTAAAAGTAATAACTCTGATGATGCCAAGCCCGAGAGCAACGTAATGAAGTGAGGTAGGGAAGAGAGACAGCCTAGCTGACGTTCGTGAGAGTAAGGCGTCTGCTAGCGGATTGAAGGAGCTGAGACTTTGTGGTCGTTGCAGAGAGTAGCAAGTCTGAAACTGTGCAAAATCAGCAGTTCTCTTTCTAGGCTAATTTTCCCTCATGAAGATGCTCGTGTCAGGTACTTGTTTCATCAGCATTTAAAAGCGACAATTAGAAATAAGCATAATAATAAAATACCCCGAGACAAAACTTTCTTATGTAAGGAAACCAGTAAGTGAAAAGGGAAATGCATAAATATCCAGGGTGGTCGATGACCAAGGGGCGGGTGATGGCCCAGTGAGCAAAGGCTTGCTTTGCAGAGACAAGGAAATGTTCAACGTGAGTCTCATAGTCCATCCAGAAATCAGTCTGTCCTTCAGCGCTTGCATTTCCCGGACCGGGAGCAGAGACAGGCAGGTCGTGGGATAAATAGTTAGCATTCTTGTGTTTTTGGTGAGCGCTAATGAGAGGCCTTGTCTAAAACAAATGGTAAAATAATAAAAAAAATTAAAGATGGACAGAACCTGAGCAATAATGCCCAAGGTTGTCCTCTGACCTCCACATGCATGCACGAATTCATAAACACACACAGACACACAAAAATAAATGGGATCTGACCACCACTTGCAAATATGTATGTGTGTATTAGTGCATGCAGAACATACATATACATTCAAAGGCAAATATTTAGGGTTGGGAACTCTGCTTACATGTGTGCATATGTACACTAGGACATGCGTGAGCATGTGAGCATGTATATACACAAAAACTAAATGAACTGGGTATGGCCACACATTTTCCTTCCTTCCTCTTAAATTTTAATAGTTTCGAATTTCTAATGTACTGATTTGAATATTTTCCAAATTTTATCATTTGTTATTGCTTAATAAACTGATCTAAGGCAACAGATTTTATATAAATAAGGGTCTTTTGAGGAGCAATTTTTCTGTTTTCCTTCCTTCTTTCTTTCTAGAAACACTTTGCCTTTGTATTTCATCTTAGTTTTGAAGAACTGTTTCGGCATCTTTTGTGGTTGATGCTCTGTGTGCACCAGCCACTGCCAGTTGTTTTCCGCACTTAGCCGGTTGTGCAAACGTTCCTTCCCGCACAGTCTTGCCAGCGTCTATGACTTGTCTGAATGCGAAACTCCTCTTTAAACCCCGCACGTGATTCCACTTGCATGTGTTTTTATTTATTCTCAAGAACTGTGGTATCGCTTCTTGGCCTTTTGGCTAAGATCAAGTGTAAGAACTGTGGTACTGTCTATCAACGACTATGTGAATTTGCAAAACTCATCTTCCATTGCTGCTGATCTTTGTTATTTACAGCATAACATCTTATCATCATCACCAGAGAAATAAATCAGGAATCAGAACATAAAACATAATGTTGAATATTGCTCACTTCCAAGGTATCTACTTCTTCAGTTTTAGACAATTATTGATCTTAGAAATAAGGCCCACAATTATTCAAATATTAAAGAATAATTAAGATGATAAGCAAAGCACTCATACAATGGTCACATAAAGAATTGTATACACACACACACACATTTTAGGTTATGCAAAATTCCCAAGATGAAAGCCCAAATAGTTATAATTGACTTCCTCTGGCAAGAAGAATCACAAGGACAGGGATATAAACATTTAAGATTCTCGGTTTCAGAGAAACACCTGAGACTCCAGGAGGAAGAGAGGCAGCCTGACCACCCAGTGCTCCCTCCAGCACCGCTCGCCTCCCAACACATTGGGGTCCTCAATGTGTGGCCACTGCAAGTCCTTCATGCGGTGGGATGAGGTGGCGTGTGGAGAAATACGATTGAAGTGCTAGAGACTCAAGACCCATGTGGTAAATGCGAATGCATACTCCATAAATACTTTAAAATGGTTATGACAAATGTTTGCTTGTTTTTAATGAAAAGGTTCCTACAAATCAATAAAAAGGCACACAAATGTCCCATAGAAAGATGAACAAACGAATGGCAAAGAACAAATGAGACAAGAGTCAAATATGAGGAGCATGTACATGCCGTAAAACCAACATGTAATAATAAGTGAGTATTAAAAACTTAGCAGTGAAAACCATATTCAAATGCCGATTGGTGGGGTGGGGTGCCTATGATGTCGGGACGTAGGCAGAGGCAGGACATCAGACATTTATAGTTAGTATTGGACTTACAGTGAGACTCTGCTTCAACAGAGTACAAAGAAAACAAGTAAATAAAATGGCAATGGAATCACCTCGGGATGTGTATCGACTGGATATGCATGCCTTCTCTGTACCAGCGCACACGTTGCTGCTTCAATGAAAGACATTGTCAAGTTCTCCCTGAAGCTCTACTCTGGGAACCTGAAATCAACATCTGGTTTCAGAACCTCACCCTAAGGAAACAAGTACACAGGACAGAAGGAGTACTTGATAACCGGTGACAGCAGGGTGGTGCCTGTCCCTTTCAAGGCCATCAGAGCCACGCAGGGGGCTCACTCTCGACACACACAAAAAAAAACAGCAAAAACAAACATCTTGGTGTGGTGCTAGCAAAAAACATTAATTAATTGTATAGCCAATAACGAGAGTAGATTACATATCAATCAAGGTAGAGAAATTTAAATAGTATAAATTTCTATTTACGTATCAGTGATAATTTTGAGGTCTGTTAATTTTTGGAAATTGGTACTAATATATTGCTTAGCTTGCTATGACATAAGTTCATAAATTCCCCATAATATCCCATTTTATTAAGAATAGTTTAACCAGGCATAGTAACGCAGGCCTTAAGCCTGGTACCAGAGAGGCAGAGGCAGGAATATCTGGAATTCAAAATCATCTTTCTCTACATAACAAGTGTGAAGACAGTCTGGGTTACATGAGACCCTGTCTAAAAATAAATATCAAACAAAAAGTTGTGTGAAAGTGTATATTGCAAAAAATAATAATTTCCATAATAAAAGTACTAGTTTCTGTTAAACATGAAGGCAATTACACACTTATCCTGCTACAATAAAGTTATTATCCCTATAGTTTAGAAATGATTATTAATGGCAAGATTATATGAGAAAGGGCAAGATATGCATGCTTAATATTAGTATATAATATTTTGTACTATAGTTTCTGCCTTTCAATTATAATAAATGATACGTTCTTTAAAGTTTGATCATGCTTAACTCAGTGGGCTTCAGAACTAAGAATACTGCAGTAATATTAAATAATCAGGTTGACATAGAGTGTTTTCGCAAGCTCTTTTTTTTGTTATCACACCCCAAACATAAGAGTAGCTCCCACAAGTCCGCATTTTGTGTCACAAAACATTGGCAGCGGAAGAGACGGCTCAGAGAGCCCCACATTGGCTTATCGGCTGGTAAGGGCCGGAGCTTTGGGTCTGGTGACTGTGGAAAAGCCAGCCAGGAAGGCTTATTCAGCATGTTTCACGAGGCTGGGAAGCAGAAACCGGGGAGCCAAACTTGGGGGGAGCTGGCTTTCTCAACCAGCTGTATTGTGAGGGCTGGGCTCTCTAAGGGACCCAGCTTCAGCAAACAAGGCAGAGAATGACTAAGGAAGGCACCTAATATTAACTTTGGCCTTCACATGTACACATGCATGTGTGGAGAGCACTCATGCACGTATGTGCCCATGCCTCCCCACACACATTGCAGTGTGAGTATGTGTTTGTGTGGATACATGTTAGGGGTGAGTAGGGGAGCTGAGCACCTGCATGTGTTCGGAAAGGCCAGATGTGGACCTTGGGCACCAATCTTCAGGTACTGCCCACGTTATTTTATTCATTCATTTATTTATGCTGATTGTTCTTGAGAAAGGGTTTTTTTTCCTGGTCTGAAAGTCACCAGGTAGGAGAGGCTGGGTGACAAGACAAGCTCTAGTGGCCCACCTGACTCCTCTTCCCAGAACTAGGCTTGCCCTTGCACAGCACCGAGCTTAGCTTGTGTTTTAAACGTAGGTAGAGAGAATTAAGCTCATGCCTTCTTACTGGACCAGCAAGCACTTTACTGACTGCGCTGTTTCCCCAGCCCTTATATTAAAATTTTAATTATGAACTCAACCTGAGTTTACAGTAAGATGCAAAATGGATGGAAGTTATATTAAGAGCATATAGCCAATTTACAGATTGGTTTTAATTAAGCAATATAGTTCTTCTGATTTGGGCAATGAAGTATAAAGGAAATTGGAAAGAATTGCTGCTCTAGCCACCAACAAAAATCTGAACCTTCTAATATTACCGGCTTTGCGGGGGAAGGCTATCATACCCCTGTGGCCACAGGGAAAACCACTTTAAGAAATCCAGAGATGCTGAGGTTCACAACATGTGGAGGTCTACTTGATGGGGCTCATACTACAGGGTGCTCAGAGCTGTCAGGGGGAGCACAAGTGCCGCAGCCTACCCGCTATCTGAATATTCAGGTCAGGGACCTCCACCCAGGTGAAGCTAAGAACTCACCTAGATGTCAAAAACAAACAGGCTAAGTAAGGATGCAGCGGAATGATGTTACCATGCAGAGACAGGGGATAATACTACATGCTGTGGATTTAAGTGGATGGAGAAGGGGATGAGGTCACTGTCCTAGGGCTTCCATTGCTGTAAAGAGACACCATGACCATGTCAACTCTTAGTAAAAAAAAATATTTAAGTGAGGCTAACATCCTGTTTCAGAGGTTTAGTCCATGATCATCACGGTGAGAAGCAGGGCAGCATGTGGCCAGACATGGCGCTGGAGAAGCAACTGAGAGGTCTCCATCTTGATCCACAGACAACAGGGCAACTGTGGGCCACACTGAGCTTAGCCTGAGCATAGGAGACCTGGAAGCCTGTCCCCAACAGTGACACAATTCCTCCGACAAGGTCACATCTACTCCCACAGGACCACGCCTCCTAGTAGTGCTACTCCCTTTGGGGACTGTTTTCTTTCAAACCACCAGCGACCAATTGTCTTAGGGTCACTTAGTGATTTCTGGCCTTTTGTGCTACGCTGTTCAGAGTGTCACGCATAAGCAGCTTCAATGACAACACAGTTTAAAACTCAAGTCAAAACCCAAATGGGTTAACTTACTCTTCTGCTCTCAGGGATTTTCTGTCATCGTAGATGTTGAAGGTTGTTTGTGAGGTAGGATGTTCACGTTTCGAGATGAAAGAGGAGTACTGGGGGTTGGTCAACGGAAGGGTCAGATGTCTTTCTGGCCCTAAGCAAGCACAGTCGTGCTGGTTATGGAGATGTCACTAAAGAAAGGAGAACTGTATCTGCAGAGGACCTTGATTTTGTTAGCTCCGGTGACATTCTTGCCTCTCAGGTACAGGAGATGCCAGCAGAGCCCTAGAGTGGAAGGCGTCCCTTCTCTTCACAAATTCCTTCTTTTTGTCTGCCATCACTTCCATCATGTTTGAAAGAACTGCCGGGAGGCTAGCTTGAGGGCTTGAGTGTCCTGGGGCACTCAGGCTTGGAAGATGGCCCACGTGTTTCTGGATTTCCCTTCTGGAGGTCCTACACGGTTCTCCAGGGGGAGGTCTGAAGATTCCCTGGGGGTTGAAGTAGGAGAGGGGGAAAACTGATAGTGATGACGAATGCCTGGAGCCTGGAGCTTTCTTGGTACAAAGATTATTCTCCAAAGAAAATATGTGACTGGCGCGAGGAAGACTGCAGTCTACCTGTCTCACAGTAAGGAGTTAAAAATAAAATTAAAAAAAAAAAACATCGCTTTGAGAAACAACAGCAGTTGTGAAGATGGCCACAGGCCAGAGACTACGGAGTTCCAACACGTCTGTTCTGACCACGCACCCCAACGAAAGCAGAAGCAAAGGTAGAAATGGGTGTAAATCAGCCAAGCTTTGTTGGGTGGATGGGAAGTCCTGAGGGCTGGCACGAGGTTGGGGCCAGGTGAGATCTATGCATTCTGAAGCAGTCCTGGTCAGATTAGTGTATTTCAGTTCTCGTTTCTTTCTGTGCTCTGTTCATGTCTGAGAAACCCTGAGTTGATCATTCAAGCCCCTTGGGAAGATAATTCAAGTCCCTTGAGATAGTTGCCCCTGCTGAGTGTAATCTGTTTAAAAGGCTCTGCTGTCCCTAGATTCCAAATTGGCAGCAGATTTAGTGCAGTGGCTAGAAATATTCAGGAACATTCTATAGTACTGGAAGAGAACATTAGACAAGTTGGAATTAAGACTCTTCAGTTCTCTTCTTTGTACCTGGAGACTGAGTAAGCGTTAAGATCGCCAGTCTGGAGAAAGATAGTCCCACGGTAAGTAACAAAGTTTAAAATTAGGGAGAACTATGTGGTTTATTTATATCTCCAGTTCTATTGGATTTCCTTTGTGTGTGTGTGCGTATGTATGTGTGTGTGCATGCATGCATGCATGCGTGTGTGTGTGCAGGTGTGTATGAGCATGTGTGTGCGTGGGTGGGTGTGCCATAGGACTATCTTGAGGAACGTCATACAGCTTATTTTTAAGGCATGTCTCTGATTGTCCTGGAGCTGCTAGGCTGGCTGCCCATGCACGACACCCCAGTCATCTATCTGCACAGCTCTGGGATGGCAGGGAAGCGCTGCCAGCTTTGACTTCGTGCTTTGCTTTATATAACTTGGTTCTGGGGATCAAACTTAATTCCTCACATTTGCAAGACAAGCGGTTCACTGACTGGAGCATTTCCCCAGCTCCATAATCTCTTTCTGCATTGCTCAGGGTTGGGGGGGGGGGAGGAGAGAGAGAGAGAGAGAAAGAGAGAGCGCGCTGATGTTGCTAAACTCCTCACGTACTGTGTTCCTGATCTAGAAGTTTTAGGAATACTGTATGCTCACGTGTATGTCCAAATAGCTTCACTAACACAGAGTTAAGCAGGTGACTGACTGGCCTACGATCCAGCAGATAGGCACACATGGAATGAGGACAAGTGGCATGGGAAGATTCACGTTTAGGAGGATGACATTAGACCCCTATCTGTCACTCTGCACACACACGCACACATGCACGCACGCGCACACACACACGCACACACACACACGCACACACGCACATGCACACACGCACGCACGCACACACGCACAAGTGGATGAAATGTCACAGTGTGAAACCTGGAATGCTAAAACTTCTCACAGGAAGCACAGGCCTCTCTGTGAAATCAGTGTAGGAAAGAGCTTTCTGGATAGGACTCCTTTCGTTCAGGAATGAAGACCAACAATTGACAAATGAGAGCTCATAAAACTAAAAGTGCTTCTGAACAGCTAAAGAAACAATCGGCTGAATGAAGAGGAAGCCCACAGAGCGGGCTTTGCCAGCTACACGTCCAATAGGCGATTAATTTCTGCAAGATACAAAGAACTAAAAGACAATAAAAAAACATGGCTAAGGATCTGAACTTCAGGTTCTCCCAAGAAGAAATAAAACTGGCTAGCAATATCTTAAAGTGTTCACCATTCTTAAAAATTAAAGAAAGGCAAATTAAGACCGCTTTGAGATTTTGTTTCACGTCAGCCAAAATGGCCAAGATCAAGAAATCAACTGAATGCTGGAGGGGACACAGGGAAATGGGATCCCTTATCCACTGCTGGTGGGATTGCAAACTGGTGCAGCCACTATGGAGATCTGTGTGGAGATTCCTCAGGGAGCTGAATGCAGATCTGCCCTATGAGCCAGCTGTGTCATTCCTTGGCACCCGCTCAGATGATTGAGTCTCCTTCGACAGAGGTGCTCCCTTGTTCTCACTCACTGCTCACAGTACCCAGGAAGAGGAAGCAGCCTGGGTGGCTTTCAACTGATGAGATTATGAAAAGGTGGGGCACAGACACCATGGGATTCTTTTCCTCAGCTGTAAAAGTGAAACATTCAGGTCATAAATGAGACTGGAAAGGGTTATGCTGAGGTAACCCGAGCTAGAAATACATTTGTAGCATGATTAAGAAAAACCCAGAGACAGATATTGGGACTCAACCTGAAGATCAGAAAAGCAAAACAGCCAGCCACTGGCTCTTACCTCTACCTCAGTCTGCAATGGCGATCCTGTCTCCAGGAATCTCGGAATGAGACTGACTGAGAGCTGTTTCTTCCCATTTTATATTCCTCTCCAGTTCTGGGATTAAAGGCGTGCATAACTACCGCCCGATTTCTATGGCAACTAGTGTGGCTACTGGGATTAAAGGTGTGTGTCACCACTGCATGGTCTGTAAGGCTGACCAGAGCAGCTGTTTTACTCTCTGATCTTCAGGCAAGCTTTATTTATTGAAATATAAATGAATTATCACTACATACATAGAAGCATGTTCTTTCTTATTTGTGGATCCTAGTTCCAAATCCTTAGGCTTGAGTACAAAACCTGAAGTAACCACAAAAGACAGGAAAGTAGAAAAAGCCTATGGTGGGAGGGTAAAGGAAAAGGAACTTTCGAGAGGAGCATAGTAGAACACGGTTGGTATAATGGGGTAAAGGGGAAAAACCAGTGGGGCTTCCCTGGGGAGGGAGGATAGTAACACAGAAGGAGACTAATACTGGGAAGGGACAAATAACACCAAGGACATTTAAGAAGACCACAGTGAGATACATTGCTTTATAATATTTCTTAAAATACACATTATATACTTATATAAACAATAGTATGTTTTAAATGGAATTGCATCTCGTGCAGTGAATATGCTCTCCCTCCTAATACCATAGACAGAAAACTCCAGTGCCAAGCAAGGAAGGGATCCCCCCATTCAAGGTGTTGATCAGGGGTGTCCTAGAGACCCCCAAATCAATATAGGCTATTGTCATTGTTTGTGGTTGCCTTCCAGAAATTGAAAGTAGCGCCGTATTGGTGAACACACCACACATTTCTAACACAAAACTTAGAGGAAACCTGTTTCTTGGTGACTGGGGCTCAGAGTTTCAGGAGCTGCTAAGCAAGCTCCCAGAAGAGCAATGTAATAGATGTTCTTACCCACCTGCAAGGCCTGTAGGCCACAGCAACGACTAACATGGTAAGATTTTCTCAGGGGTGCCGCAGTAGCACATTATCTTGGGGCTAACCAACAGTTGTCTAATTGAACTTAAGGCCAACTCAGTAGGAGGGAACTCATTTCTGGCACAGTTAATAGGCTCAGTATCCTTGGCTGGAGAGGTCGTAACCCTAGAGGAGAACTTACTATTGCCATTTCCCTAGTGGGTGGTGGTTTGAATAGGTATGCCCCACCCCAGACTCAGGTGTTTGAATGCTTGACCCATAAATACCAGTAGCGGCACTATTAGGAGTCTGCCCTTGTTGGAGCAGGTGTGGCCTTGTTGGAGGAAGTGTATCCTTATGGAGGTGAGCACTGAGATCCCATGTATATACTCAGTGTGACAGTTCACTTCCTGATGATGGCTGTGGATTAAGATGTAGATCTTGACCCAGATCCATCTCTGCCTCCACACTGCCATGCCTTTGTTGTGATGACAATGGACTAAACCTCTGAGACTATAAGTCACCTCCAATTAGAACTGCCATGGTCACAGTGTCTCTTTGTAACAAGAGAAACCCTAAGATACAATGTAACTCCTAACTGTATTCTAATATTGTTCTTTTTAACTAAAGACAAATGTATCTTTTACCCTTCCTTGAAGAAGCTTTGGTTCTGAAGCAGACATAGGGTACTACAAAGAAGCAGTCCCTGGCTGTATCCTGTCTGTAGAATCCTTGTTGGTTGGAGGGTTTATCACTAAAAACAAGTGTTTTCCTTCTTCTGGGTTGATTTTTAACGAAGTTAGTTTCTAAGCAGCTGCTGTAAGCACACGATCTTTCTGTAATGAAATAACTTAGAGTGGCATTATCAATGAACTTCGTAGACACTTCGCTCTGCTTCTTTGCCAGAAACTCCTTTACCCAACTCATTGGAGGATGAAGCCAGGGAGGAGAAAGGAAGAAGGAGAAGAGGGAGAGAAAATGAAACCTATGGGTCTAAATGTTGCCACTGTTTTCTGAGCAGCCATTGACTGTAGAAGACAGGCATCCTTGCCTAGAGAATCCAGGCCAACATGTCTGGAAAACACTAGTGATTGCTAAGTTCTTACAATTAGGACTCAAGTGCAGAAAAGACATCTCGTTAGGTCTGTGCGATAATACGGAGCACATGGCAGTTCAGCAGCTCATGAGAATAGCTCCTAGTGCTGCAAATGCCACAGAAAAGCATATAGGTCACATGTTTCATTATTAAGTTTTTAATTAAATACCAGAACCAAGTGAATAAGATAATGGAAGTGCACCCCCCCTTCTGTACTGATGATGGAACCTGGGGCCTTCGTTTTGCTAATCCAATGGTCTACCTCTGAGCTGCACACCAAGCTTGGAAGAACTGGCCTTGCTTTGCAGATGAAATCAGACTTAGCTACTGAGAATACAGTTACACACACAGTGGAAACTGTTGTTTCCAATGGATCAGAATAGTCTTTTCTTATTATTTCAAACAAGTAAGTGAATCAGATTCTTGTTACACCAACTTAGCTAGAAGCAAAATGCAGCCTAATTTGTAATGTATCAAGAACAAAGAGTAAAAGGTAGATTCAGGAGTAGACAGATGTTTGATAAAACAGTGATTGCTTCACAACATAGGTGCTGGAGAGATGGCTCAGCAGTTTAAGAGCATTGCTTGCACTTCCAAAGGTCATGAGTTCAATTCCCAGCAAGCACATGGGGGCTCACAACCATTTGTGATAAGATCTGATGCCTTCTTGAAGAAGAGACCTGGTCAGTCATCCTCATCAACTTAGACCATGAAATCCAATATTGGTGCGGGAGATGTGTCTGTATTCTGTCAATCATGTTTTAAATAAATGCTGATTTGCCAGGTAGGAAGTATAGGCGGGTCAACCAGACAGGAAATAGAGGCAGGGCAATGAGAACCTCTGGGAAGCAGGAAGCTTCCCTGGCATTCCTGCGCAGATCTCCAAGGAAGCAGCATGTGTCCCTGTCCCAGCTGAGAAAAAGTACCGGCCATGTGCCTGGCATGGATGGGAACAATGGGTTAATATAAGTTATGGGAGCTGGTAGGAAGACTGAGCTAATGGGCCAATCAGTGTATAACTTAATGTAGACTCTCTGTGTGACTTTCTTTGGGGCTTGCCAGATGTGGGGTACTGGGTGGGACAGTAACCCCAACAAGCAGGCCCCTCTTGTTACACAATATGGACAGACTGAACAGAATATACGGGCTGCCCATCATGCTTCAGCATTGCCAGGGCATACATTTCATTCATTTTTCTACTATAATTACACAGCGTGGTCTTGGTATATGAGGTCAACCCTGATAAAAACTGATTCCAGGGGCTGGTAATATGGCTGGTAGGACAAGTGGTTGCTGTCCAAGGATGAGGGCCTGAGGTCCTTGGAGACACTATGGTGCACACATATGACAATGGCACTGTGAGAAAGAGAAAGGCATTCACTGGCTAGCCAGTCTGTCTTGAGCAACAAGCTCTAGGTTCAATGAAAAACCTCAAAAGTAAGGTGAAGAAGAATAAGAAAGACAATTAGCACTGACCTCTGGCCTCTGTGTGTATGTGAGTGTCAACAAGGACACACATACACTTGTATACCACACACATGAGAAACGTTGGAGTATTTTAAGATAATATTGAAGGAAGAAACGCCAATAGAAAATACAATAAATGACCAAGGGGGGGTTCAATAAAGGAAATACATAGTCTGCTAAACTGAGAAATTCTGTGGTTACATTAAAATTCAGAATCTAAATATATGAAGACAGAGTTGTTGTCCTGGAGATAAAACCAGGAAAATCACTTCAGAGTCTGTACACAGAGAAAATGAAATAAAATCATGATAGTTTCATAGCCAACGAAACTACAAAATTATTAATGTAAGACCTTCTATCCAAGATAATACCCTAAAAGAGATCTAAGGACCAAAATGTTGACATTGACATAAAAGACATGTTTTCTACAATATACTTTAGGCACGGTATCTCAGTCTAAATATTCACAGAATGGAGAATAAAGGCAAGCCACTCCCAGACTGCCCATGGGAGACAGGCAGAGCACCACCCCAAAGGAAAATCTGTTTTTCAACTTGAGGTCGCTTTCACATTGTAGTGACATGGAGAAAAATTGTATTCAGCAAATATCCTATGTGAGATTTGGCATCACAATCAATGGCCATGCTTGCATCATGTTGTATGACAACGAGACCATCATTCCTGCCTTACATGTAAAGCTCTGTGAACCAGGTATGTTAAATATAATTCCCAAGGTCATTCAGGCCACACATGGCAGCGGTCAGACATCACAATGGCTGTCCACTGTGTGTGATATACCTTGATAAACATTAGCATATGGATTTTCTTGTCTAATTATCTGCTCTCCCCCCTCCCGCCCCAGAAATTCTTGCTATTTGTTAGTCTTGGCTCAAATGGTCTTCTTACTGCCCGTCAGTCATCGAGTTTCATGACTATATTCTTTCTCCTTCATTACTGTTCTCTGCTTCATGGATTTGGCATTGGTTACTACGCTGCTCTTACTTTTCCATCTCTGTTGACTTAGAAATCACACACGATCTTGTCTCTAGCAAAGGCACCCCATATACCAAAAAGATGTCACCAGTTATTAAATGAATGAGTATTAAGACTACCAAATACTTAGTCTTTGAATATGCCAGCAAAATAAAGATTTTCATTCCTGGGCCTAGGGACTATGGATTTGGGTTTTGTTACCACAGTACTCAATCTGAAAATATCAACTTCTTCTACTTATAAAAATATTTCATATTATATGTTAGTCTTTTCAAAAGCTTTGTTTTATTTGTGAATCCAGGGGTATAATAAAAATTCTAGTTTTTTGAAATCTTGCTTTAAGTGAGATGGTTTTCCTACTAATGGTTAAACATCTTCCAGGGCCATTTACTTCTCTGATGCTGAATTGTGATTTTGATTTCTCTCAGTTCTCTGAACTAGTACTTCTGATCAGTGCACAGATCTAGAAGTCCTAATACACACTGTTACTTATTTTTTCACATTGACTTTGTATCCTACCAGTTTGCAGAAAGCACTTAATGTTATCATAAATAATAATTGTTTTAACAATCTCTATAAATAACATCGATTGTTCTGGTGAAGTCTTCAGTGTCTTTTAATTAAAGAATCATGTCATCTGCAAGTGAAGGCTAGTTTATGTCCTTTTTTTATGATTTGTGTGCATTTCATTTCCTTTCTTTATCTGATTGGTCCAGCTAAAGTTTCAGACACTGTATGATCAGAGACGGAGAGCATGTTTTTCTCAATTCATATCTTAGAGAAATAGCGTCACTTTCCTCCAATTTAGTAAAATGCTAGTCATACATCTGCCGAGTTCTGTCGAGTTTATGTTCCCTTGTCCCCAGTTGACTTAGGGATTTTCTCGTAAAGGGCTGTTGAACTTCAGCACCTCCTTCCTACATCAATCGAGATGATCACGGTAATCTCCATCCTTAAGTATCCGCAGGCGCTGCACTACCTGGTTGGCTTGCGTATGTTGCACCAAAACTTGCCCCCTTGGAATGCTACCAATTTGGTGATGGAATAGCGGTTTCTTAGCGTTCTTGAATTCCCTTTCCCGGAACTCTATTGGAAAACTTTTGCGTGCGTGTTCATCCGGGACACTGGTTTGTGGTTTCTTTCTGGTTGCTGTGTACTTCTCAGGGCAATGCTGGATTTAGGGGGTGAGGGCACCCTCACTTATTCCCTTTCTGTTTCATGGGACAATTTGAGGAACATTGGCATCAGGTTCTATAGAAGTTTGGGAAAATTTGGCAGTTGATGTGTAAGATTCTGGGCTCTTCTTTGTTGAGAAGTTTTTGAAATTGTAGTTTCAGTCCTAATTGTGAGAGAGCTGTTGGTTTATTTTCTTGTAAAGTCATATGTGTGTAGGAATTTATCCATTTCACCTATGTTTTCCAGTTGTTTTGATATATATGTTTCCAAAGTATTCCTGATATTTTATCATAATCTGTAGTTACTTCCTCCTTTCCATCCCTTATCTAGTTAATCTGAGTCTTCTCTTTGTCAAATTTTGTTAATTTGTGTATTTTTAATTAATACTTTGATTGGTTTTCTATTTTAAACTTTCCATTTTTATTTTATTAATCTTTATTCCAATCTTTATCGTTTCTTTAGTGTTTGAGTTGTCCCTTATTCCTAGAACCATGAGCTTTATTGTTAGGTATTTGGTTGCGATCATTCTGATTTTTTAACATGTAAACACTCATATATACAAACTGTACTCCTTTAAAGTGGATCCTGAAAGTTTTGATTCTTGGTTCTTATATTATTTGATTCTAACTATTTACAATCCATACCCTGCCACTTAACAGTTTAATCACATTCTTTGTGATTACTTTGAATAAGAATGGTCCACATAGGCTTGTATATTTGAATACTTTCCCCCTAGTTGTGGTCTTCCAGGTTTCAAAAGCCAAGGCTAGGCTACATCTCTCTCTCTCTGTCTCTCTCTCTGGCTTGTGGATCAATGTAAGCTCTTAGTACTCTGCTCCAGTATCCTGCCTCCCTATTTATTGTCATGCTACTGGTCGTGATGGTCATGGACTTTAAAAAAAGCCCTCAGTTAATGCTTTCTTTTGTGAGTTACATTAATCATGGTGTCTCTTCGCAGAAATAGAAAAATAATGGATACAAAAATCTGCTGGCTTTGACAGAGCATATCATTCAGTTTTTGTAGTTTTCTTGCTATTGGTTTGTAGTTTTCTTGGGGTATGAACTGATAAGATACAATAAATTATCTTAATTCTTTTGTATTTGCAAAGAACTTACTTATGGCCTAGAATGTGCTCTATTTTCACAGAAGATTCTGTAGGCTGCTGAGAAAACATGTATTATACCAAATAAAAGAAATATTCAGCATATATCTGTTGAGGACATTTAACCCACATTGTAATTTAGCTCTGAAAGTCCTCTGGTTTTCAGTCTCATTGACCTATGTAGACACAAGAGGAGATTCTGAATTCACCTGTTGGAATTGCACAGGACCTGCTTGATCTTTTGTGTGCCTTTGCTTTTGTTTTTATCCATTTGGGAACCCAAAATCCATAGCACACATATTTCTTATTCTTATATCTTCTTGATGAATTATTCCCTTGATTGATACATAGCAGCCTTATTTATCTCTAATTTTTAACCAAAGTCCTCTTATTTCTCAGATACTAGGGTAATTATACCATCTTGCATTTAAACTCGGTTGACTTAGTAACCTGCTTTCCATTCTTTGTCTCTCACTCTGGGGTAACTTTACCAGGAATGGGTGTTTCTCAGAGACAACAGGCAGATTGTTTTTAATCCAGTCAATCAGTAAGTCCTCATCTCGTTATTGGTGAGTTGAGGCTATTTACATTTAAAATTATTATTAAAATTGTTTTTGATTCTTATAATTTGGAGCTGTTTTTAAGTTTGAGTGATCTTTTCTTTGGTGTTTCATGTTGTAAATGGCAGGAGCAGTGGGCTGTGTCCCGCCCGGCTCCCAGCCCCATGGCTGCACGTCCACATGGCTATATCCAGAATACACAAATCACATACAAACTGGATTCATTTAAATTCTGCCTGGCCCATCATCACCAGCCTCTTCTTACCTATCCCTCATATCATAAACTAACCCATTATAAAAGTCTGTATGTCACCACGAGGTGGTGACTTACTGGAAAAGTCTAACCTGCATCCATCTGCGGCGGGAGCCTCATGGCGACTGACCCATTTCCTTTCTTCTCAGAAATTCTTTTCTGTCTACTGTGCCCACCTATGGGCTGACCTATCTTGCAAGCCAGGCAGCTTCTTTATTCAACCAATGAGAGTAATCCAAAATACAGGAGAACACTCCCACATCAGTTTCATCTATTATTATCAGGGCTTATGCTGGCTTACTGTGTGGAATACAGGAGATGCTTTTCTGGTTCTCCTTCGTTCATGGAGTCTTCTCCTAAAATTCATTTATTCCCGCTCTATTCTGGTTAACACTGCTTCCTTGCTCTTTTGTGCACATTATTTCTTTAAATATGGGCAGCATTGACTTGGTAGTCATCAACTCCTTTGTTTATGTGTGCCTTGAAGTATCTTTTTCTCTGTAACTACTTTTAAAGATGGATCTAGCAAGCTTGGTTGGGAGCTGTTTATTTTCAGGGTTTGAAACACATTCTATTTATTTCTTTACTTTTGACATTACTAGCAAGAGATATGTTATACTGCTTTTCTGCCTTTGCAAGTAATTTGGAATTTTTTTCTTATAGCTTTTAATGTTGTTTCTTTTCATCTGTTCCCCTTTGTGTATGGGTGGGTAAATTCTTGGAAGGCAGAGATCAACTTACAAAAGTCAGTTTACTTTCTACTATGAGGGTTTTAGAGATTACACTCAGCTGTCAGAATTGGAAGCAAGTGTCTTTACCTGAAAAGCTATGTTGTCGCCTCTCCTTACAGCTTGTAGTATTGTTTCTTTGCTTTTAATTTTTGCTGTCTTGACTATAATGGACAGCTGGTAGATTCTTCATGCATATTTGGGGTTCCAAGTGCCTCTTACATTTTAATGCTTATTTTTCTAGATGTAGGAAAATTTCTGCTATGATGTCATTGAATAGAGCCTCTTTGCCTTTTCTTACATTGATTCTTGGTTTCAGTTTCTTGATCATAACCAAAAGTTTTTGAATGTTATAGTTATGCTTATTCATTTTCTATACTTCTTTGACTGGCATATTGTCCTCCATGTATGAGTTTTTCTTCTGCTTGGTCAAGTTTTTTGGTGATCTTTCTATTTTCTTTTCTTTTCTTTTTTTTTTTTGGTTTTTCGAGACAGCCTTTCTATTTTCTTAAATAGTTCATTGAGCTTTTCATTTCTAACACATCTTTTCTTCTATTATTTAAAATCTGGATTGCCTTCCTGAGTTTCTCTCACGTGTCACTATTTCAATGATATCACTTATTTTTCTCACCTACGTCTCTGACCCTTCGATGTTGCTGGTTTTCTGCTCCTGATCCTGGGTTGAATTCATCTACTTTGGTTTTTTGTGTGTTTATTTTTTTCAGGCCACCGATTATTTTTTACTAGACAACATTTGAAATCTTCTGTTGCTCTATCTATTTCAGCATGTGTGAGCTTCATAGTTGAGGAGTTATCAAGAGGCCTCAGATCACCTTGACTTTTCACGCCTCATGTTTCTGTGTTGTGATTTGCCCATCTGTGGGTTTGGATGCGACTTATTTATGGAGGCAGTTTCCTTACTCTTGAGGAGCAGATTCTTACAAGACCAATCGCTAGTACCACTCTGTGAGGAGAGAACAGACCGTTTTCCCATGGGTGTTGCCTCCTGCAGCCCTCCCTGAGGCATACACAGAGCTTCTGCTGAATGGATTGTCCATGACATTGCCCCAGGGCACCTGGGAAGAT
This sequence comes from Dicrostonyx torquatus, assembly GCA_028555095.1. NCBI lineage: Eukaryota > Metazoa > Chordata > Mammalia > Rodentia > Cricetidae > Dicrostonyx > Dicrostonyx torquatus. The sequence continues at coordinate 303,302 of JAQHUG010000279.1, read as the reverse complement.
CCTTGAGAGATAAATCATAAAAACAGCCATGGGGATAAAACATTTCTTTGAATCTGAGAAAATTCTAAGTAAGATAAGGCTAAAGAAATCCAAAGAAAACACAGCGAAAGCACAATGAGAATTACATCAACTTCATGAAAGCTAAGACAAGGCCTGAGCCTCTATAGTTACATTGCCAGAGACACTGTGGCCAACTCGGAAGTCTGCTTACAAAGTAATATTCTGCGGTAAAACAAAATCAACCCCATTTCCAAATTCCAAATTGATGAGCTTTCTGCTTGGAAAGTCTCACCAAAAAGAGAAAAGACAATAAGTGAGAAATTTTTGAGATAAAATGGGTGAAAACTTGGAAAGACCACAAGCTCAGTAGAATTGTTAAATACCCCTCTAACTTCAAAAGTATGCGCTGGGAAAGAAGTAGTAATGGAAGTTATATTGACAGACCTAGATAAATTAAAGCAGAGTGATATAGTATAGACAGTTATGGTTTATTTCAGGAATGTGTGAGTGATCTAATATTAGCAAATGTATTAATGGAGCTAAGAGTTAAACATGGAAGATTAAATACCGGCATTTATCTTTCCTCTTGATTTTCTTCTTTTAGTAGCTGAAATGACAGAAGTATTTTTAAAATATTGTGCAAAAAGACTAAGCAAAAGAAGTGAATGTATTATTTAAGGTAAAACAAATGTATGATTTCCCATTCTTTACTTAAATATTGTATTATTCATATAAGCATATAATGTGTTTCAATAAATCCGTGCCCATTGTCTTCACTCTAATTTTTCTTCTATTCCCTCCATCCATTCCATTCCGATTTCACGTCTTCTTCCTTTATTGTTTCTATGCCAGTGATCTTCCTAGAACTCTCTGCATGTGTGTGGGCCACCCACTGCACCATGGGTTGCCTCTTAGAGCACCTATCACTGGAGGAAAATGACTGTCCCTCTCTAAGAAGCCATCAGGTGTCAGTAGCTCTCAGCTCAAGGTGGATCCCATGACCTATCCGTGCCAGGATTTTGTCTGGCTTGTGTGTGTGTAGGTCTTGCACAAGTAGTCCTAGGTGCCATAAGTTTCTGTGAGCAATGGTGCTGTCACGTCCAGGAAGTACTATTTTGCTGCTGACACCCACTCCGTCTGGCCCTTAAAATTATTTTCTCCTCTCTTTCAAGATGGTATCTAAGCTTTGGTTGGATGGAGTGTAGAGCTTAGCACTCCAGAGTGTCTTATTATCTGCACACTGACAACTTGTAGCTTTCTGTATTAATTACTATCTATGGTTTAAGGAAAAAAAACGCTTTTCTGATAAGAGTCAAGAGATTCATTAATTTATGGGTATAAAGATGAAAACTTAAGGGGCAGTTAGTTACTACATCCATTTAGTAGACTATTAATACTTGGCTCCCCCTTAGAGCCTATGAACTAGCCTATGAACTAGCTATCTATGGGTTTTTGGTTCAGTTAACCACACTGGGCATGGGTTTTATCTTGTAGAAAATGCTTTAAAATCCAACCAGAAAGTGATGTTTTATTGTCATAGCTTTTCTGGCAAGATTGCACCAGTGGGGAGCTCTTGCCAGGCCAGTCATCATTTTACCTCCCAATGTTACAGCCATGGAAGATTGTTTATGACCTTTCTTCCCTGGTAGTGTGTTTAGAAACTTCCAGCACTATGAAAGCTAGGGATGAAGCTTCCTGCTAGGTTCGGTCCCCACCCTGAGTCCACAATTTCATTCCACACTCTGCAAGACGTGGAACTCCCCAAATCCCCTGAGCTGGCTATGCCTGGCTTCAGGACAGGTCTGCATCCGGGTTCAGCAGATTCGGCAGAAGCTTCTCTGTACCTGGGGGCTAATCTGGGGTCATGTCTGGGTGTCCAGATTTGGCAGAAGCCACATGTGCCTGTCCTATTTCCTATTTTTAACCAGAGGTCAGAGAACCAGGTCATGTCCTGGGATCCCCTTTTCTTACATGTGTTTGTAGCGGGGTCCTATAGAAGTTAGAAACAAGGAACTATTACTTGATGCAATTGGGGGTGGGGTGGAGTGGGGTGGGATAAAGAGGTGGAGCAGCAACAAAGGACTGCTTTTCTGGCCCAAATACTAGGAAAAAGGCAGATAACAACACCAAGGCTTTGGTCAACAGTGTCTCTGATGTGGTTTCACCTCCTTTGCAAAGAGGAAGCTTTGTCTTACAGGAACAATGGAATAAGAGTCAGGATAAACAAAAAAGAGGGTGATATTACATTATGGTTCTAAAAACTTCCAAGACTTTCTCAAATTCCTAAGCAAGTACACCAAACAAATGCAGTTTCAAAATATTTGAATCATATAATTAATAAATTTGTCAAAATATATTAACTCTGATAGTACAAAACCATTGAAAAAATTAGACTCTGAATTCTCACGAGACATTTACAATTGTTTATGTATTCTTACAAACCAATAGATTAAAAAAACTGAAATATATTTGTAACATTTTTTGATTGCACCACAAAAATAAATAAATGAAGATTAAAGTGATGTTGGTTCAGACCCTCAGTAAAGCTCAGGCTAAGCAGGACCAGGTCTCTAGATTTAACCTCCACATACACACCAAAGTAAAGACATTCCAAGGGATAAGATGCTGCCTCCGTGTGCTACTCTGAAGGAAAGGATAGTGTGAGAAAGAACAGGCAACTTTGCAAAGTTAGAAAGAGAGGAAGGGCAGCGGACATTTACAAAATGAGTGCTGAAAACTGGAGAAACAGAAAGCTGAGTGCCCGTGAGGAAGAAGTCTTACAGCTCCAGCTGCAGGGCTACCCAGAGGTTGAAGAAGAAAGGATCCTTATCAAGGAGCAGTTGGATCAGCAGTAGTAGGGGCTGAGCTCCTAAGAGCAGGCTGTTTATTAGGAAGATGATCGGAGACAAAAGGAAGAGATATAAAGCCATCAGTTCCTCAAGTAGCAAGAAAAAAGCCAGAGGAAGACAAAAAGGCAGGCAGCAAAGCTCACGCAAATGTGCCTGACTCCTCAACTATGGGCTCCAAGCTACTGAAACGGGCAGGTGAACAATTTAAAAGCTTCATTTGGAACAGCGATCAGGAACTCCAAAGATTGTGCAAACAGTGACATAGAGAAGAGAAGGGACGAGGAAGTCAGCAACGAGCATGGAAAATTCAGCAAAGGAATTTAAATTTGAAAAAGAAAACAAAAAAAATGTTGGAAATAAAGATACAAATTCAAATAAAATCAGAGTAGGACACACACTGTTCATTTGATCAACAAAAGAAAGAAGAACCAGGGATAGAGAATAAAATTGAAAACATACTGCATTCTATTATCTATAAAGAAAAATGAACATGGTTATAGCTAAGAAAAATGAACATGGTTATAGCTTTCAAGAGCACTGTGAGATGATCAAGTGACAGGACATTAGAATTTGTGCGGGTAACCAGGGTGTGGCGGAGGACCATTGTGATCTCGGTTCCTTGGATGGCAGAGGTGGTAGAATACCAAGTTTGTGGTCATCCTTGGCTACAGAGTGAAATGCTATCCCCAAAACATACAATAGAGTAGACAGCTGAGATTAAAGTCTCAGAAAACCTATTTGACAAAATTATGCCAGAATATGCTCCAAATCTAGGGAGATAAATGGATTTCCATAACATGCTAAAGGGGCATTTAGAACTTGAAACAGGACATGACCAGAGAAGAGCCATTTTGTGACACATCATAGTCAAGATGTCAAAAATATATCAGATACAACAGGGAAGCAGCATCATAGCTGTACGAGAAAACTGCCATTCCACTTATTATACCAAACATTTCAGAATACTTGGGGCCAGAGAGATGGCTGAGAAGCTAGGATCTCACACTGCTCTTGAAGAGAACCTGAGTTTGGTCCCAGCCCCAATATCAGAAGGCCCCCAGCATCCACATCAGGTAGATCATAACTTCCTCTATCCAGATTTAAGGCGATCCAATACCTCTGACCCCTCTCACATAGTTACAAAATCATAAAAAGAAATTTTTAAAAATCCTATCAGATCTCCTAAAAAATCTGAAAGCCAGGAACACAAGTCTAGAGTTCAATTCTTGGCACATACATAGCATGGCTCACAATGGCCTAAGCCCTAGAGCTCCAGGGGATCTCGTCATGGGCACCTACACACTTGCACATATTCACACGACAGACACACACAGCACATAACTAAAAATAAATCTTTAAAAATGTTTAAAATCTAAGAAAATATAGACCTTCAGGCTTGAAACTGCATAACATTCAACCAAATTTACTACATTCAGTAAAGCTATCTTTCAAGTTTGACAGAGCAATGGGACACTTCAGGAGCAAAGTAAAGCCATTCATAATCACTAAGGCAACATCACAGAAGATGTTCAGCAAGTCACAGAAAGAAAGTCAGCCAAGGGAAGCGGCAAAGAATTTCTTGGGAGTGAAAGATGAACAAAAGAAAATGAAGAAAGAATTAATCATGTCCAACACACTAAATCAGCAAAAACCTTCTTATGGATGGAGAAGACAAAACACCAAATAATAATCCAATCAGAGAGAAAATTGCGAGAATCAGCAAAGCCCTTAATAACCCCAAATTTAAATGTCCTTCATGCCATAATTTAAAGTTACAGACCCAACGATTACATTTAAAAGATGAGATCCAACTCTCTTTTGTCCATAAAAAAATTACTTCAGTCGGTAAGACACAGCTGAAAATGAAAAGATGGCCAAGAATTCATGAAACAAAAAGATGGCCAAGTAATCCGCTGTAACAGTTATAATCTGACTAAGTCATTTGAAATCAAAGCAATCAGAAGAATTAAAGAAGGCTACCACACTTTAACAAAGAGAAGACTCCGTGAAGAAGACTAGCAACTGAAACGCATCGACTCTTAGGGCCCCCATGGTTATATAAACAAATAATAATGGAAATAAAGAAATAGATAAGTACTGATACTGCAATAGTAGAATATTTTGACTCTCCACTCTTATCAATAAATTGGTTAGACAGACTAAAAATCAATAAAGCTCAGAATATATCTGCATAATAGATCAAATTCATTGAACAGATATTGACAAGTTACTCCATCTAAAATCCAAAGCATACACATCCTCTTGGCAGCCCATGGAACTTTCTCTAAAATAGATGATGTTTCCGGCAAAACAAAACAAATATCACCAAATATAAAATATAAAACAATAGAAACAGTTCCTTGTGTCCCATTAGATCGCAGCAGAACAAAAGCACAGATTGATAACATGAGAGTCACAGGAAAGGTATCTTTCACTGTGAGTGCTTACATTAGATAGACAGAGCTCAGATATATACACTAATGATATGCATCAAGGCCTTGGATAAACAAGAACAAGCCAAACAGAAAAGGCAGTTAATAGAGAGAAATCGTGACGTTCACTGCAGGCATGAACAAAGTGAAGACTGAAAGAACAACCCCATGGGCAATCAAAGACCCAAATTAGTAAAAACTGTAAGTGAGAGAGGGCTAATGAAATCCAGAGAGCCAGTAAACAATAAACAAGCAAAAGAAAACGAAGAAACCATTGTCATGGTCCACATGGCTTTAAGACTGAGCTGGCTGGCCGGGCGGTGGTGGCGCCCGCCTTTAATCCCAGCACTCGGGAGGCAGAGGCAGACGGATCTTTGTGAATCTGGTCTACAAGAGCTAGTTCCAGCGCAGGCTCCAAAGCCACTGAGAAACCCTGTCTCAAAAACCAAAAAAAAAAAAAAAAAAAAAAAAAGACTGAGCCGGCTGGATGGCAGGGAAGGAAGAAACAAGAGATGCACACACAGATAACCTGGGATTTGGTGATGTGCACCCTGATGGAGATGCACCAGAAGCCCAGAAGCTCAGCCAATTTATCAGACTCAGCTGGATGAGCAGTTGGGTTAACGCATCTAGGTGGATAGTGGCTCTCTACATGGGAGCAGTCTATGGCTTTGGTCACCCATGGGGAGGAAGTTGTGGTTGATGCTTTCTACACCTGGCGATGTCTGTACTGGGACCAGGGAAGGCCTTGCTATTCCCTGAGGAGTCTGAGGCACAGGTCATTGGGGCCTTTGACCTGGTCACGCTCATGTCCTGAATGCTTCTTCAAACAGGGTACACTAGCTCCCCACAAATCTTCTATGCCAGCAATGTCTAGAAAATCCCAACACTCCACCTGAGGATTTCGATAACGAGGAATCCTGGCCTGCTCAAAGCTGCCTAGCTGTGAACCAAATGCCACTTGCCTCCTTTTTCTTATTTCATGAATTCTTATCCACCATGGACTGCAAAAGTCCTTTTATTTTCTGTCTGTCAAAAGCAAATGAAAGCAATATAATATCAAAATCAAATTCACCGTTGTGTACAGTTGGTACATAAGAATTTAAAAAATAGTATCTTTTATCATGAATGAGCATTGTTCTATCCCAGAAACAAGAAGAATGCGCTATAGAGCAAGGAAGTGATTTGTTAATACAGCAGAGGTGGAATTAATTTGGTTTCCTCACTTCCAGTCTGTGTGCTTTCAAGCCTCTCATAATCCTTTGCATGCAGTGTAATGTTCCCCATTTTGTTTCCTGTCATATACAACTTAGAAAAATGACCAATCCTCTGTGCTAAGACTGGCCTTTCTCCTGAATTTGCCAACACGTTGTCACCAGTTAATCAAGGTGTGACACATTCTCGGTTTTAGTAACTCCAGCAAGGGAGAAGGACATGGGGTGAAGTGCTCAGTGTTTAACCCGCCTTTTGGTGTAGCCACTAACGTCGGCTGAGGACAGTGGGAAGTGGCTACAATGACCTGGAGGATGAGCACATTGTGGTTACAGGCAACTGATCACAGTGGTTACATGAGTGCATCCCCTTAAGCGCTTCTTTCCTATTTTATGGCGATTGTATTTAAAGTGATATTTTTAATGACTTGCCAGGTGGTTCCAGGCTTAGCCTGGACTCCTCAGAAAACATTTCCTGAGGCAAAATTTAAGTGATATTTCTTTATGAAGGTGTGCAGCAGCAATTCAAACAGCAGTGAAAGGAAAAAGATCTCGAGACTTTGGGAAGGGTGCACAGGAGGGTTTGCCAGCAAACAGGCTGTGACCGAGCCCGGGGAGCTGAGAGATCTGGCTCATAGGATCAGCTCTGAGAGGCAATAAGAAGTGTGTATACACTCTCTGCTCCTTCCCGTTGGCCAAAGGTCCATCCTAGGACCTCTGTCTTGCTGGAATGTCAGATTTTGAGTAGGGCCATTTGGAGTAGAATGCATTTGATCCTCTCTCCTCATCAGTTGAGGAGGCGGACAAGATAGAATGAGATGACAAGGAGGGATTGCTCCCGTATAAGGTGTATCCGAAGTGTCGCAGAAGTAGGTGCTGGTGATTAGCAAGGCCAAGAACTCCAGAGAGAGGTGGATGCAGGGATCGAGGATGCTCACAGCTCACTGGTGATGTTTCTTCCAATCTTCGAATATCTAGACCAGCAGGGAGGGGGACAGCCCTAGGATACTGTTGGTTTATTCTCACGTTCCTTTGATTGTCATTTCCTTCTCAGAACCACGTTCCCAGCAGGATCTATCACTAAAGCTAGTGCGCATGAACAAGAGACACGGGCTAATCACAAATGTGTGTCATAACGAAGGTGCCACTTTGCAGATATTTCTAGTGCACACGAATAGGGCACAGAATACAAAGCACTTGTGAATGGACTTTTCCAGAAAATAATTAGGGAGCTATTTTTATCTCTTCCAGGTAATGCAGCCACAATACAGTCCTAAAAATAAAACTGCCGATTTTTAGAAAGGCAAAGATATTTAAGACTAATGCACAGAAACACGCCGGCTTGAGAATGAAAGTCTCGATTTAGTTATTTACCGACATAAATCTTGGTCATAGAAAAGAAAAGAGAGAAAAAACTAAGTCAATCCTGGAAAGTAGTTATGTTATTAAGCACTTGTCACAGCCTGGACGCCTGAACCAACCTACAGAAACTAGAAGCTGACTTGATCTGTGGTTCTCCCATTTGACTGTAGTAGGGTGGTGGAACCATCTTCCTCAATGTTAGGAGCCCAGGTACCGGGAAACTTTATTGAATATTATCAGTGCCTATAGAAAAACAGGCAACCTGTGGCCACAGGCGAGTAGGCACCCTTGGGTGTACTGTGGTGATACATAAGGTGGGTTAGGCAGCACTGGGAATATTCTATTGATGTACAGATGGAATGGGCACCTGCGGGTATATAGTGGTTACACAAAAAAATCGGGGTACACCAGTTCTTGTTTTTGACCAATATTTGAGCAGTTATCTATTGACCACCAAAGGATGGTGGCCAGGCACATGGAAAACAAAGACCTGTACCTTAAAATACGTGTGGATGTTTCTGGTGTGCACCAGAAAAGGCTCGTTACTTCCCATCATTATATAGAGAGGCCAGGGTCTCTTAAGTCTTGTTTGAACTGCAGTTTATCGACGACATTTCACTTAACAGTTAATTATGAATGCTGTTGCGTGAGCAAGAAAGACTCAGTACTCACATGGTTGGGTAGGAGACACCGGGAGAGGTGCAGCTTAAGGAGCCTGTTTTACATAGTCATATTTGATAAATAGATAATCGGGCCGCCATGCAAGGGGCTGGAAGATGGGTCAGGCGGGAAAGCCCAGGGGTGGGAGTAGGGGCGGAGGGAGGCGGAGATCCCCACGTCGCCGTTGGTTCCTAGCTCAGTGACGGTGGAGTGGAGCAGATCCCACTCAGGTTAGGCTAGAGGAGCAACGCCATGTGCTCCGGGCTCCAGGCCCTTCTGCTGTCAATCTGGCTTTCCTGGACACTGGGGATCCGCGGATCTGAGCCCAGCAGGTGAGGATGGGGCTTCCTCACAGCTCTGCCGCAAGGCTCCTGACCAGGCAGCTCGCCAAGCCTCTGTGCAGCTCCCAGTGGGTCTCCGGCAGAGCAGGGCGAGGTTGGAGGTGGAGGGTGGGATAGGGCTGGGGGGAGGGGGGATGCGGAGCGTTTCCCACGCCTCTGCTGCCCTCCGGTTGCATCTCAGGGTACCGTCCCTCCCTCGTCAGGCTGTAGGGAGCTCAGAGAAGCTGACTCGGTGGCCCATCCCCCGCCTTGCCAGGCGCCACGCAGTCGTGGCCCTCGCCTGCAGTGACCAGTGCGGATCTGCGGTCGCACGCCGGCCCCTCCCCGCACCTCCCGAGCAGCGGCTGCCTGGGCTGGAGAGGGTGCCCGGAGCCCCGCTGCGACCGCGGACTCGTAGGGGGCGGGTGCTCCTCTTGGCCGGCTCCGCCCCCTCCTCCGCCCGCCCAGCGCTCCCGCGCCGGGCTCCTCCCTCCCGGCCCGCTCCTCCCCCTGCTCTCCTCCTCCCCCTCCCCCTCCGCCTCCTCCGCTCCGGGCCAGCGCGGCGGCGGTGGTGGCAGCAGCAGCAGCAGCAGCCCCGGCTGCGGGTCGCGACGGCGGCGGGGCGCCCCCTCCCCCGTGCCGGGGCGCGGCGAAGGGATGTGGGGCTTTGCGGGAGGAAGGCTTTTCGGCATCTTCTCGGCCCCGGTGCTGGTGGCGGTGGTTTGCTGCGCCCAGAGGTAGGGTCGCTGATGGGTTGACGGGAAGCGGGCCGGGCGCGGGCTGGCGCGCTGTGTGCGCGCCGGGCGCTGGCGGGCGAGCCGCTGCCTGACCCTGTTCTCTGTGCCCCGTGCCCCTCTTTCAGCGTCAACGACCCCGGGAACATGTCCTTTGTGAAGGAGACCGTCGACAAGCTGTTGAAAGGCTACGACATTCGTCTGAGACCCGACTTCGGGGGTAAGTAGGATGCGCGCGGCCGCTGCGGGAAGCGCGATCCTCCGTGTTGGCGGCCTGGGTGGAGAGGGAGGCGGGGGCGGCCTCCGCGGAGCTGCAGCGGGGTGGGGTGGGTGGTCCTTTGCGAGCCCCCCATCCTCAGAGCCACCCGTACCCCCTGCTGAAGCCTGGCTGATCACTGTGTGCTGCGCTTCCCGCAGGTCCCCCAGTCTGCGTGGGGATGAACATCGACATCGCCAGCATCGACATGGTTTCTGAAGTCAACATGGTGAGTGCCTGCGCTTCCCCAAGCTGTCCCAGGCCCTACCCGGCCGCCTGGGCCCGGCTATGTCTCCCGTGCTGGACTGGAGGCCTCAGCCGGCCTGGGCTTCCTGGTCCGCAGGGGAAGCCGCGCGCTCTGGCGCCGGGCTCTTGCCCGCCCCGCTCCCTGCACGCTCGTGGGCGCCCGGCCTGTCGCGGGGTCCTAGGATGGCCAAGAGTTCCGGTCCTCAGCGCCGTCTGAGGTAGACAGCATCTCAGGAGGTCTGACACCTGGTAGCGAGGCTTCCCAAGCGCCTTCTCCCCTCCCTTAGCAACAGGCGCTGAAGACTGTGAAGGGAGACTGGGTGTGGGGGCGGCTTGCATCCCTAGGTAAAAGGTACTTAGGGTTTCCTTTGTTGTCATTTGGAAAGAGCTGCTGACTGCGGGAGCGAAGAGCAAGTGTCTGTATTCTGTGTCTAGCGGCTTCTCGGGTGGGTGTCCCAGGTCTCTGCTGCTTGAGGCCCGGTTTCCTCCGCCGGGCGCTGTCCTAGGTGCTGACGGAGCCCTGCCCTGCGCTCCTGGTGAGGCTTCCTTGCCAGGACTCTGGAAGGTTTGGCATTCCAGTGTCAGGCTTAATGCCTATGCTGACAGGATCCAATATTCTGAACTGTGGGAAGAGGAGGTCAGGATCCCCAGGTGCGGAGACGGTGCCCCCTCCTACATTAATGCACCAAGAAATAAGAAGCTAAGTCATGTCGTGAACTGAGGAAACATGTTTGTTGATTTGTCTGTGTAGTGGCACTGTAGAAATCCTAAGAATGGGTGTTTGAACACAATAGTTTTTGGAAGCTATCATTTGGCAACAACTTTCCTTCTGAACACACCATGCTGAGACTATGAGTGGGTATGTTTTCCTTATTGACGTGTTGTACATTGGAACCACATGGGCAAACTTGCTTTTAATTCATACAGGCTAGTGCCTCACTCCTAGGTGCTGACGGAGCCCTGCCCTGCGCTCTTTGGGAGGCCTCCTTGCCAGAACTCTGGAAGGTTTGGCATTCCAGTGTCAGGCTTAATACCTATGCTGACAAGATCCAATATTCTGGCAGGGCTGGGGTCGAGTGGAGTCTCGGGGTATTCACTCATAAGAACCGTGCTTCAAATTATTTTGAAATAGGTGTTTTGTGGCTAGTCTTTGAGTAACGTTGTAGTAAACTATAGGAGCAATTTTCTGCAATCTTGCATAAGATATATGTTTAAATATACGTTAATTGGGTGATTAGAGGAAAAATATCCTACTAAATTTATTTTTATAATTAAAAAATTAAAGTAATGGCATGAGGTACTTGTAATTCAGGAGCATAGTGCACACCCGCCTAACTAACATTTACCAAGTCCGTACTTTGATCAGCAGTACTGGTCTCCAGTGCCATAAAAAAGAAAGAGAAGTAACAGTGTTTCTGTTTGGTTTTTCCATTCATTTCCTCCGAAGTGTGGCACTCAGGACATCTGTGTATTCAGGTAGTGCAACATGAAATACAGGAGGGACGTGGCTTTAGTGCACACTGGAAAATAAATGTTATGCACTTATTTCTATCTTTACAATATTCCTTGTCCAGAAGCAATGTTTTTATGACCTTATGGTATCAAGTGTCTATATTCAAAATCTGCTTTCTGAAAAATTTCAGTTGGTAATGTCAAGATCTTGAGAAAGCTAGCATGAACATTTAGTGTGTCACTGTGTCAAACATCATTGTATTGGATGTCAAATGGGAGCAGACTGTGTTGAATGGTGCTTTCAGAAGTCTACACAACACACCATGGTCAGAAGAATGAAGGGACAGTGGTAGTGCAGACCCTGCACAGGTTATGACTTTGTTATCCAGCTCTTGTGATGTTATGGGCACAGTTGATATGTCTTACAATGTCACTTACTCGTCTTAGTTCATGGTCTTTGAGTGGAGGTGTCCTGGATTTCCTTAGACTTATTGACAGATAGGTCGAAAGTACAGACCATAGAATATCACCGTTTCAAACTGTACACAGCATAGCCATGGTGTATTCTTTCATGCCTCCTCAGTTTGCATTCTCACAGATGTACTTTTTCTGACTTAACTTTCAGAGACCTAACTTAATTTTGAATGTAAGTTAGGGCTTAGTAGCCTTGGGGACCAAAGCCTTTGGACAGATATAATTGACAGCAGTGTGAAATGTCTTCTTCCTCAAAGAAGCAGATTAGCCAAAATTGTACTGCAGAACACACACGTACATAGGAATTATGACATGTGCCTATTACTAAAAGAACCACATATGTAGCAATGGTTATTATTTTAGGAGTCACCCTTGGCAGGAGACCACCGAGCATATGTGGATTTAAGGCTTGAGACATCACACAGTCATTTTTTAAAAAAGTAATTCATTCAGTTAAGAGCTTGCTTGGTCACTGCACAAAACCAAGTACTGTAAATTACAAATAAAGAAATAATTGCCAAACAATAAGTAGTCTCACTTTAAGAGGGTTGTAACTATTGGATGTAGCAATGGTTCTCACAAAATCTGTGACATGGTAAGCCCCACTAGAGTATATGAGCAGCATGCAGAGTAAGGAGAAGGAGCAGAGAGAGGAGGGAGAAGTAGCTGGAGAAGGATATTTTTGAGGTGGAAAGCTTCATGAAAGAACGTAGAATAAACCTGGATGTGGGCATGGATTCTGGCTGCTATCCGCAGTACAAGACTGGTGGGTGGGCAAAGGTAAAAATGGCAAAGGTTAAAAAAAAGCCACATGAGCAGGATCGGAGTTGATCGTCTCACCAGAGGCGTGAAACTCAACGCAGAAGACACACAAGTCGCCTAGGCTCTCCTCCATGGTACCAGAGATTCCACAAGGTAATCCGTGGAAGTTTGTAAATTGGCACGATTTGAGATGTGCTGTAAAGAGGATATTTTGATAATAGTTTAAATTTAGGCAGCGCGAAATGGTAAGGAATAAGGATGGCAGAATTAAAAATATTAGTGATAACAATTATAAAAAGTCATGTTTGTTGCAAATTTTCCTGAAGTTTCTACCCATAGACATACATGAGTACACACATATATGTACAGACACACGTACATATAAACATATATACCTACAAATACACATAGACACACATACACACAGTCACATGAACACACGCATAGACACACATACACAAACATTTGTTTACAGTGCTCGGAATCAGGCTTAGGTCTGTGTGCCTGACTGGCACTATAGGAGTGAGCTGCCTTGGCTGGAAGCTCCACAGACATAGTTCTAAGGACATACATCTAGTGAATTAGAAACATTCACACATAACATTGGAGTTAGATTGTTTAGAAACACATATGTAGCTAGGTGGGAGAGATGAAAATGTGCTTGCGTATGGGTTTAGGACTGTTGGAGGCCATCGCTGCACAGCGGCAATGCTATGCCTGGATCCTTAAGCAACTGTAACATGCTGTCTGTACCTGCTGGAAGATGTGTAGCATCTAGTTTCAGATAAACAAATATGCAAATTATGTGCATAGGTGTGCTAGCTGACCACTCTTTTTGGAGTTTTGTGCAAGTAGTTAGGAATAGATTTGGGTACTTTCATACACAGAATTGGTTTTCGTCATAGCCTGATATATGGATACTGGAGAAATACTGCTGTTTTTTTTTTTTTTTTTGTCTTCCAGTGTTTCTTTCCCTCATCTTTTTATTTGGCTTCCCTGACAGTGATCAGTCAACATCATTTTCTTTGATATAACTTGTCTCTTTTCTCTTATCGCCTGCTTTAAAAGTTTCAAATGCCCTGGAAATTATGCATGGGGATGTAATTACTGAAATTTAGTATATGGATTTGTAAGAATATTATCTACCTAAAATTATTATGTTTATGTTGCGTTTTTGGTGCTTAGCAGTGGTTTTTGTGTATGAATCATATTGACTAGGTAGAAGGACAGATGAACGAAAATAGGAAATGCTGAAAAATAAAAAATAATGGAAGATATTTAAATGAGACTTTGGTTTATTAAGACAGGTATTGATTTGCTTGTTCGTTGGTGTAAACTTCATATCTTCCTTTTTTAGTGGAAATTCTGGGGGCATAAGGCAAAATCTGAAGTCTAGCACTTCTAATTCTATGTCTATAATTTAATTATTCCATCAACATTAATTCAATCCTAAGAAAATATAGCTGCAAGATCATTTTTTTTCTGGTTTCATGCACATATGAACCCTCATCCCTGTGTCTTGTTCTCATTGCAGTTAGGGAGCATCCACGGGTATAGTCTTAGTTGGGGCTCCATTGCTGTGGTAAACACAGTCGCCAAAATTAACTTAAGGAGGAAAGGATTTATTCCATCTTACATGTCCTAGGTCACATGCTATACCTGAGTAAGTGAGCTCAGAAACTGAAGGCAGGAACCTGGAGGCAGGAGTTGATGCAGAAGCCATGGAGTTCTGCTGTTTATGATATAGTCTCTACAGCTTACTTAGCCTTCTTTCCCATTGAACTGAACCCAACAACCCAGGGGGCGCCCACACCCCAACCCCACAGTGAGTTGGATCCTCCCTTATCAACCATTAATCAAGGAAATGCACCACAGGCTTGCATGCAGGCCAATACTATGGGGACATTTTCTTCATTATGATTCGTTCTTCCCAGTTGACCCTAGCTTTTGTTAAATTGACAAAAAGAACTAGTACACAAAGTGATTATTATCACAGTTCTAGCTTCTGGTGTTAATATGCCATGGGCTGCATTTTCTCCTCATAAATCCTCTTGTGTATATCTAGGTGTAAACACAGTATAGTGCAGAAGAACACAGTCTGAGTACATTTCAGGAAGTCTTTTGGAGCCTTTTAACTACTAATTAATAATAATAATAATAAGAATAGACACATTCTCATTCATGTACAAAGCAGGTGCAAAGCATTAGCTGAAGATATTTATGCAAAACAACACAGGGGCACAAGCTAGTGTTCGCGTGCTCAAACATGTTCATATGCAAGTGTTCACATATTATAGTCACACATGCTTATGCTAATAAGCACATACACATATAACCTATACTTAGTTCACTTTTCTTCGTTTTTTTTTTTTCCCAGATGAGAGAAGAAAGATCGAGATATTCTGGCTAGAGTAAGCTAGGATCAAGGGTTTGGGGAATTGTCTGACATCTGAGTTGCTCTGCTGTTGATTGCTGATTGGGCGCTTACTCCAAATCTGTGCTCTGTTGGTTTGCAAGCAGGAGGCTAAAGCGCAGAATCCTTTAGGGTACTTAGAAAGAATCTGGGCCTGGCAGCTATGGTTCCACTTCCAAATCTGTGAGCTCTGGTCTCAGGTGACTCACTGAACCCCATACTTTAAGTGCACAGATGGATACCAACACTCCATCGCTGGGGGCTCTGCAAAGAAAACTTCAGTCAAGACTATGAAGTCCATAGCAGAAGGGTGTCTGTCTGCTGTTCCTCCACTACAGGGATGAGCCACATTTCAAGACTGTGGAAGATTTGCTTCTAGCAGTTCAAAGGTAGGGAATGGACCAGGGCGTTCAGTGCAGAAGAAAGCTGGGGGATGACTCAGCCAGGGAAAGTGTGTTTTGCTGACCCAGTTGGGGCTTAGAAAACTGCTTACTAGGAAAGGTCTCTCAGGAAGGTCCACAGAGTGTGTCAGTGTTTGAGACCAGGCTGCCATGCAGAGAATTGAGGACATTGCCTTTCACTGCCAGCCCGCTTCATGCCTAAGTCATGAGCGTACATCAATGCCAGGCACTTATAAGAAAGCACAAATGAACTTAGGAAACAGATTAGAGCAGCCCCTTACATAACACGCTTGACGTAGAGAGGCTTGTGTTTAATATTAGAATGGATGATGGAGGGAGCCCTAGGCAAATGCTTTTTGTCTTTCCCCCTAGGGAGGTTGTAAAGCTTGTGTTGTTAGATCTTTTTTTAAAAAAATGGATCTTACCCTCATTTTCCTGATGTGAATGGCTTCCTTTGTGAGCCTGCTCAGGGAGTTTATGGTATCTTGCATGTAAATATGTAAATATGTAAATATTCAGTCTTAATCAATGCCTTCTTAAAGAACAATTCCACGTGAAATTCCCTGAAATTCAGTTTGTCGACACTTATGGCTAGCTTCTGCCTTCAGCCTCCAAGAGCAAACCCTCCTCCGCTAGTGTTCCTGTCGGTGACCGGAAGTGAATACAGTTGGAAAAGTGTCTGCTGCTGTTTGTTCTTCTTGTCAAATCTTGTGATTGTGTCCATGAAGAATGTCTGTCTCCCAGACATTAAGAGAGAGGGCACTTCCTTCCATTAAATGTGCACAGAGTTCAGGGGGCGAGCACACAGAACCCTGAGGAAGAAAGCTTTCCGTCAGGTTGTCGACTTTGTGATTTCACGTGTCCAGCAGTGTGGATTCAGTGCTGGCCTTACCACAGTCTGGTGTCTGTGGCAGCAGAGGCAGCAGCGCCTCTCTTGTTTGTCACGTGGGTCTGTGTTTTATAGTGCGCATTGATCACTGTAGTTTGAGGAGGAAGTGAGGCACATGGGACAGTGTAAAAGGCTGACATCACTGTGTATGTTTATTATTTTTTATCTTTTTATCTTACATTCTTCAAGTGTTACATCCCATTGGCAATCAGCTTGCCAAATTTTAAAGGGGCAGATGAGGAAATGTGCTTAAGATACACCAGCCCAACTGTGTTGTCCAGCAAGGCTGGGGCCAGGTCCTGCCTCAAAGGCTTTCCCAGCTCACCTTCTAGAGAGTGACACCCATGCTCTCTGCAGGGGTCAGAGATCTGTCACCCTAAGCTAGGTTTTTCCCTTCTGCTCTTTTAAAGAAACTGTATCTTTCTTTTGACATCACAGCTTTGAGCTTTGGTGGTCTCTTCACTTGGTCAGTCTTTTTCATGGGTTCTCTGTTAGACCACACTCGGTGAGGCAGTGCTGTGTCTATGAGTACTGCTTGCCTGTTGCCTGACACTTGAGAGGGGCCTGTTACATATTTGCCGGGAAAAATGATATGAATGAAAGCAAAAGATGAATGCTTATACAAGTACGTGAATAGGTATGAACGTTTCCAAAAGGATAATTTTATAGCCTGAGACTTGGGGTCATGTGAAGACTCTTCCAGACAGATATGCATGCAGTTTCTTACTTCAGGAGACGTGATTCCGAATGTGTGTGATTGTACTCGGGATAAGACCATAAGCTGCGAATAAAAACTCCGGTAGCTGTTGCCTCTGTCACTGGGGAGCTTTTATGTTGATTTCAAAGCAGAAGAAGACTGAAAGCTCGCACTGGCCCCACAGAATTCAGCCTGTGTAAGGATTGGTGTGGGTAATTCTAAACCGCTCACATTCTGTGACACAGAATTTTTGTCTCTACTTGGAAAGCACATGAGCCTTTCCATGTCGAGGAGTTGAGGTTGCGTGTGCTTTTTATAGAGACTCCTCGGGCCATGTGCCTCCCCCCTTCCCCACCCAACAGTGCTATCCAGAGATGTGGTAGCTTTCAGTTGCTTGCTGATTTTTTAGGGCGATGTACTTTAGGACCATTTATGTTATCCATTAGGAAAATTAACTGTCTGCAGAATTTGGAAGAAAGGAACAGGTCAGGTCCTCTCCCTTAGTGACTTGTTGTGCCACAGATTCAAACTAGAGTCCAGCTTTGCTTTCTGCGGCTGGGGTGTCGATTGGCCTTCTGTGTGGCGTTGTAGAAGACAGTAGTGCCAGGCAGAACCCATCGCTAGGTGTTGGCTGTTGTATCTCTGCATTTCCCCATGAAGCTCAAACATCACACAACAACATTTAAAACAATCAAAACATCAGCACGAGTGATTCTCACATTAGGATGAACAAGGATGAAATTCAGATGAGAGTAAAACGACACCCATTGAAGGTCTCTGAATTACGCTTCTTTATTCATTTGAAAGAGGATATAGATTCCATTAGCATATATTTTACCCCACATCTACCTTCTACTCAAAAATTAAATTTTCAAGGAAAATGTGATGTTAAAAAGATTAATGAACAGTTAAATTAACGCTTTCTACATAGTTGTCAAATATAAATTTTAAATTATATTTATCTATCTATATATATCTATATGTATATATTTCCCACTGTCATTATTGCTGTAAATACAAAATAAAGTAAATCTTTTCTCATTGTGAATCAGGGGCTATGCATTTTGCAAAGATGTTACAGAAAAGGAATTCTTTTGTGGTTCATTGATGGTTATGGGTGACATTTTCTGTACACAAGAACTAAGTGTTTGTCTTCATGGGCCAACTTAAAAAACAAACAGAACAGGGTTTTGCTCCACAGAAACAGGCTTTCATGATGAGGGGATGGTTGTTACTTTTAAACCGCTGTATTTTCTTGAGAGTGCCAGGGGAACAGTTTACACATCAGTAAACACGCGTGTTTTGAAAAATAAAAGATTCAAAAGATTCTGATCTCACCACACATAATCATTGTTGTAGTGGTGGAGCTGGGGATAAAACGCAGGCAGCATTTTCAGGAAGGCAAATACTCAATGCTGAACTTCAACCTTAGCCCAACAGACTAGTTTTGAGAACAAAATGTGGCTTACCATGACTGCTGGCTTGGCCTGCTTTCTCGAGAGAATAGAGAGAAAATTAGGGCTGAACATGGGGACAGGTAGATCCCAATGTTGAATCCCATAGAAAAGTCCCCTTCTGTCTTTAAACGTGTTACATTTCATATCCAGCCATCTGACATTTATATGTTTTCAATGAGATCTTGTAGTGCGCACTCTGGGTTCGCCTGCACCCCCAAATTTGGTATTTGGGAGCTTTGTAGCCAATGTAACAGCTGAAATGTGATCACGTTTAAGAAGGGATCAATATTAATGCCATTGTACTGGTATGAGTTCCTGAAGGGCGAACTTGACCCTTTCTGCCCTCTGTGCCATGACACAGCAAGAAGGCTCTGCAGGTGACTGACTCCACCTTACACTTCCGAGCCTTCTCTGCTGGAGGAGACAGCTTCATTTTCTTTATAACTTACCTAGACACAGGCATTCTGTCATGGACTTAGACTCCATAACGAAATTATAATTCATGTTATCTTTGCAGAAAATAAGATTCTTTCTGGATAAAGCATTCTAGAAACATTAAAGAACTCTGGGAGAGAGTAATTTAAAAAAACAAAAGAACTGCCTCCACGAGGTGACCAATTTTGTGTAGTTTTTTAAGTTGGGTGTACATGTTTATGAACAGTTAGTGGCAATAGCTCAGAGTGCAGATATATTTCCACACTGTCCCACAGACTGTCGTACTGCCATAGAGGGGAAGTATCCCTTGTTGTGGCTAGAAAGTCCCTTGGGGGACCTGTGTATGACTGAGGAGTTATGAAATTCTGGTGTGTGTAGGTGAGCAAACCAAAGTAGACCCAGAACTGCAGTGAGTCAAACATTTAACTTTGATTGGTTTCTGTTTGGGGCACTTCGAATCACAAAAAACTGGCTTAAACCAGGTTGAGGAGCCCATGGAGTGGGCTCACTAGGTAGGGGCACTTACCCAGTGAACCTGAGGACCGCCGTGAGTTCTCAGCACAGTTGGGCTTGGCCACACTTGCCCCTAACCTTGTACTGAGAAGTGGAAACAGGTGACTCCTGAGAGCTCACTGGCAGCCAACCTAGCTGAAACAGCAAGCTTTCAGGACAGTGGAAGGCCCTGTCTTAGGACAACCAGACCAGTAACAGAAGATACCCACCTAATGACATCTGTCTGGCATCTGCTTGTGCATACAAATGCTCTTGTGGTCACACTCGCATGCAAGCACCATGTGTTAACATATCTCCATCCCTTCCTCCCTTCCTCGCTCCCTTTCTCCCTCCCTCCCCACTCTGTCTCTGTCTCTCTTTTTCTATCATAAGAAATACAGATTTGTGGCTGGGGGAATGGCTCCATCAATAAGGTATTGGGCATGCAATCACAAGGCTGAGTTCATACCCATGGCTCCCCTATAAAAGCCAGTCATGACTGTGTACATCTGTAACTCGAGAGCTGGTGAGGGCAGTAGGGATGGGGAGGGGGATTGGAGATGTCGGGATCCTTGTCCAGTGTTCCCTGGAGTGGAGGGCAGTGAGCCTAGCTAATCGATGAGCTCTGAGTTTAAGAAGAGGTTCTGTCTCAGAAGCTAAAGTTGAGAGAAATAGAGAAAGTCACTTTGTGTCAACACACATGTGTGTATATGCATACACATCACACACACACATCACACACACTCTCTCACACACACAGACACACACTCACTCTCTCAGGGTTCTTACTTTGCAAAGACAGTGCTCACATGCCCATCTATCATTTGTCTATCAATCTATTTTCCTATCTATTTTTCCATCTATCTATCTATCTATTTATCTATTATCTATCTATTTTCTTATCTATTATCTGTCTGTCTATCTATCTATCTATCTATCTATGTATTTATCTATCTATTTTCTTATCTATTATCTGTCTATCTGTCTATCTATCTATCTATCTATCTATCTATCTATGTATTTATCTATTATCTATCTATTTTCTTATCTATTATCTGTCTGTCTGTCTATCTATCTATCTATCTATCTATCTATCTATCTATCTATCTTCTATCTGTCTTTCTGTTAACCTGTCTATCCACTTATCTGCCTATCTGTTACCGGTTCAGTACCTATCGATCCGTGAAACTATCTTCCTCCTATGGCTTGCCTTAGTGTTCTATCATAGCATATAAAAGTTTATTTTATGATTCAAAACTGATTGTCCACACTTGGGAATTAGCTTATAAACTGAGAGCTTAATTGCATAGATAATTTTCTCAACACCCCACAGAAGTTAACCCATAGAGGCCATTGGCGGTTTAATTTGCAAGAGTCTCTGTGCTGTAGAAAAAGTTAACTGTCAGAATATTTAGACCACAGAGAGTGGTTTGAGCGAACTCGGACCGACAAATCCTTTATGTCTCTTTATTACCTTGCTTGTTGTTTGAGCAAATACCTGAGACAGAGTTTAGAGAGAGAAGGGTTTAGTTTGCCTTAGTTCAGGTCTAGTCATTCCTGGTGCAGAAAGCTTGAAGGCAGGGCTGTGAGCTGCGTTGCCTTGGCAACCAGGAAGCAGGGCTCTGGCTTTGCTGTAAATCTTCAAGTGGGCTGTGGAAGTATCTTCTGTAGCCAAAACATCTTTCTGTTATTTATCTAAGATAGCTAAATTTTGAGAGCAGCAAAATGTCCACATTCAGGTTTAAGAATCGACATATGTTTAACTAATGTTTCCTTTTGGAATGTTTTGTGGCATTTTAGCAGTTTCATAAGTTTTTGCATGGATTTCACAAAAATAAGCCAAAAGAGAAGAGGGCACAGGCTTGGCCACTGTCAAATAGACTATTGTATTTAACCAAATGCTAGCCAATAAGACTGCACTTAAGGAAGGCAGTTGAGAGGCAGGGGACAGAGCTAGGACAGAGGAGGTTCTGGGTCCACAGCTGGAGGCTTAGACTTCAAAGATGAAATTTCTATATTTAGTCATCTGTAAAGATACAATTCAATTTTACCCTGTTTTGCCCGATGCTCGGTTTCAAGAGATAAGAATTTCACATACGTAAAACTCACTTTGTAAATTGTAGTAATGATGACTATGTTCACTTCCCTGCACGGTATGCAAAGCAGTAAGTAAAATGGTTGGCTTTTGTAAGTCATTTAATTCTGGAAAAGGAGACATTCGGATGAGCAGATTCTTATGTAACTCAGAGTCTACCTATTTAAGATTATGTAAATCAGTGCATGGTGTGGCTCACATTTGGAAGTTTTATTGATTCCACCGAAATCATAATCAATTAAATACTTCAAATTGTTGCGCTGTCTTCCCCTATCATACGTGAAGTTCTTCTAATACTGGATTGCAGTGTCAGCTGAGATGCTTTGCGGTTTTCCCATGTGACACTACGGCATTGTTCTGCACGGGTAGCCCATGTGCTTGCCCCTAAAACTTTCCCTCGGTTGGCCCATCTCTCCTGTTCTCTGGCTGTCTTGCAAAGATCAGACATCCGAAGAGGTGACACACCTTTTTCTAAGTTAGACAGAGAACTAGCAGCTCTCTGAAAGCCTGGGTGGGTGCAGATCACAGACACCGCCTGGCTTATGAGAATACATGAGAAGGGGCCAGCTAAAGTGGCCTAGGTCCTTCATGGCTGCTCCAGTGTTAACCTGGATGACAGTTATCTCTTTTCAAGAGATCAGCAAGGATTAATGTTACCTGTCAGCCTCTTCTTTTTCAAGCTGAACACCTCTACCTTGAGAAGAGGTCCTTCAGCATCTTTTTTCTTTCGCCCTTCTCGGGGTTCGAACATCTGACAAAGGTTATCTTTTCTTCTCTGATATCCCCAGAAGAGAACATAGGAAATTCTCTAAGCAAAGGCTCACAGCACAACAAGCATCTATTAACCAATATCTTATTTCCTGATGGATACTTACATTCATCATAGTCCAAAATCAGTTATGATATAATGGGCAGATTAGAAGCCAGGGGGTGTGCCACCTTATAGTGCTAGTGACGCTGGTCACTTGACCAATGGAGGGCCTCGAGGGCAGTCTCACGTGTGTGAGCTGCTTCTTGTGTGAATTATTACACTAGTGGGAGTGTTTCTAGGGCACAACACATTTAAAGAGATTTTTCTTGAGTTGCTATTTTTATTATAACCAAAATTCAAAACCAATAATGAACATAATGACAGCCTGAAATAGTAAACATAGCAATAGAATCCCACCATCCTGAAAAGGGCCTTTTGGGGAGGTAGAAAAGTGGAGTGGAAGGGACTGGTTGTGTAAGTATGTGGGAAAGACACTCTTGGTGATGTTTCAGACTTAGGCACTGTTGGGATAATCCAAACTGGGCTTTACGCACAGATTTAAAATGTCCAGGCTTATCAAAGCCTCGTAGGTTACACCAGAGCAAACTGGAAAGAGGCAAAGTGGCCGGGCGGCGGTGGCTCACACCTTTAATCCCAGCACTCGGGAGGCAGAGGCAGGCGGATCTTTGTGAGTTCGAGACCAGCCTGGTCTACAAGAGCTAGTTCCAGTGCAGGCTCCAAAGCCACAGAGAAACCCTGTCTCGAAAAACCAAAAAAAAAAAAAAAAGAAAAAAAGAAAGATGCAAAGTGTGAACTTCTTCTGTTTTAACTTTCAAAGTAGTAGGTAACATCCCTTAGTGTTGATGTCTTGTGTGACTGGGTTTTAGTTCAGCTGAGCTGCTGCCCTGTGACTTCTTGCCTGTTTTGGAGACAGAGTCTTGTTATGAGAGCCCAGATTGGCCTCCAACTCCTGATCCTCATACCTCAGTCTTCTGAGGTCTGGGATGACCGGCACGCAGCTGCACCTCATGCAAGGGTTCTAGACTGTTTAACTCTGTGTCAGTCCCTGTAAGGTGTCCTTGGCTTTCACGGAGGATTCACATATTTAGACAAAATGCCTCCCCGGTGGGAGTTCATACTTACTGTACATGTACTGCTCTTACAAAATCATTCTTATTATTTTCCAAAACCGAAAGAGCCTTGTCTCACAAAGAAAAGAATTTGAATATCTAGAAAAACATAATTACATGCATTAAAAGTTTTATGGACATTTAGCAGATGCCTATTACTGCTAAACAAATCTATTGAGGGCTTTTAATGCTATAAATAATGTGAGACTTCTAAATATTTTTGTGAATCATTCAAGTATTAGATACCATTCCCTTGCATATCTCAATAACATATTTTAATTGTTTGTGTTCTTTTAAATGATATCCAATTATTTATTGGCATGGGTTTTTGTTTGTTGTGCACACGGAGGTCAAAGGATAAACAGTTGGAGTTGTTTTCTCCTTGCACTGTGTGAGTCCCAGGTCTAGAACTTAGGCGTCAGGCTTGGCAGCAATTGCCTGTACCCACTGCCTTGAGGAGTCTCCCATTGTTGGAGATATAGGTTGGACAAACATCATTTATTGTATTGTAAATCATTTTCTTTGAATGTATTTTAGCCTAAAGAATTACTGAATCAAATCAGTTTTTAAGGTTTTTTTTAAATACATGTAACCAAAAAGCTTTTCATACCAGAGCTCCCCATTTGGGCTTCTGTTGCATTGCTTAATAATATTCTATTATTATAGAATAAATTTCTGTTTGTGAATGGAAAGAGGACAGTATTCTGTTAAAATTATAGGATTTAAGGCCAAAACTAAATTCCATCCTCAAACTAGTCTTAATTTTACCATTACTTAAATTCAGATTGAGTCTCACTAATAGTAATAAAGCACATGTAACTTAGTCTTGTATTTAAATTAATTTTATCTGCATGCTATGTTCGCTATTCTGAGAGATATAAGCAATAGAGAGCACAAGTTTAACCTTGTTGCTTGGAATGAATTAGAATCAAGGTCTATTTGCCCAAATAAATTTTGCACAAGACAATAGCAATTTTCTCAGAAATCATGCTTTGCAATCAGAAGCTGCAACGAACTATTTTCATTTGGAGGACCGGGTTCCACCAGGACACTGGGATCTCAGTTAAATCGCAGGCTCAATCTCAGAAGCTGAGTAGAGTTTGGTCCTTTGGGCTGGTGGAGAAGATGCAGGGAAACCGAGGTCGGAGTCATTGTAGTGCCTGCCAGAGAAGTCTCTTATCACATTATCACATAAGCCACCCGGGAGAAAAGCCTGGTGGGTGTCAGTGCCTTGCTCCCTGTCAGAAGCACAGTGATGTCACTTGCAGTCAGCCACAGCCAGCTGATTATTTGGAGGAGCTACTCAATGATCCATTAGTGCACTTTGTCTATGCAAGTACCATTTTGAAAGACACATTTCCATGTTGTTAATGAGAAAATAAAACGTCAGACATCCCTTTATATGATTCAAAGTTTGGTCTACTGATGCAGAAAAAAATGCTAAGAAGCTATTAACATTTAATTGGAAAGGGAATTTGGATGGGGTTGGACTTAGATTTTAATCCTTCACTTTGCCCAGGAAAAAGAACCCCTTATCTTTTTGTTTTTGTTTTCTTTCTTTCTTTTCTTTTTTTTGTTTTTCTTGTGGCCTAGGAACATCAAGGTCCCACATTTGACCAAAGGCTCTCTTTTGTTTCCTAGAAGACCCTTTATTATAGTATTCTGACGTCTTTCTCTGTTTCCCATCCTTACCGTTCCTT
This sequence comes from Dicrostonyx torquatus, assembly GCA_028555095.1. Lineage (NCBI taxonomy): Eukaryota > Metazoa > Chordata > Mammalia > Rodentia > Cricetidae > Dicrostonyx > Dicrostonyx torquatus. The sequence goes on along the minus strand of JAQHUG010000279.1, from coordinate 278,084 downwards.
CTGCTCTCTCAGAAGTTTTAGGTTGCTAGTTGGGCAAAGTGGTACATTCCTGTAATCCCAGCTCTTTGTAGTTTAGGCAGGAGGATCATGAGTTTGAGGCCAGCTTGGTTCACAGAATGAGACCCTATCTAAAAATGAAAAGAAAGAGAGAAAGGAAGGAAGGAAGAAGGGAAGGAAGGAGGAAGGGAGAGAGAGAAGGAAGGAAGGAAGGAAGGAAGGAGGAAAGGAAGAAAAGAAGAAAGAAAGAAAACTTTAGTTCCACTTGTCCTTAAGCCCAGGCCCTGCCTCAGCTGTGGACAGAAGAAACTATCTCAAGTTTCTGTTGTCCTTGAAACCATGGACTTGGACAGCCTTGACTAGACCAACCTTCAGAAGAAAAAAAGAAAGCCACTCAGGGACTCCTCACAAATCTCCATGCTATAGAAGAATGTTTCTCAGCACAAGTGTCCCCCAGGAAACACACTTATTACTTTATGGCCATTGTCTTTAGCCTTCAGAACATCCTTTGTATGTAAAGCCTCCTTTGCCTGTTCCCCTTCCTTAGCTTTGAAAGCAAATTTCTTGTTCCCAAAAGACTGAGAGCATTAGCGGTTTACTCCTTTGCCTCCTTGCCCTGCCTAGCCTCAGGGAGCTCTCTGCCTTTCTTCTTCCTCACCCCTGTAAGGGGTTCCTCCTTCTGTCTGTGAGTCTTCTGCCTTGCTTCTACCAATCCTCATTGTCTGCTTTTCAGCACCACACTTGGGGGTAACAGATACCTTTACAAAAGAGGTGGAACAGACCCTTTGTTCACACACTGTCACCAGCTGACTTCTTTTTATAGGTCTCCTTCCTTGACCATAGATTTCTGGGTACTGTTTCTGAACCAGTATCAACTTACTGCCTGATCTGGGCCCTTTTTGTTGCCTAGCCTGCCCATGCTGGTTCTTACCTTGTCATTTAGTCCTAAGAAAATGAAATTGCATCTCTGTTCTCTTTTCACCAACATATCATAGTACTGAGGAGTGCCAGGAAGCAGGGAGAAAGACTGCCTCAGCAATCCAGGGAAGAGTATCCAAGGCCTGGGGAGTGAACATCTGATCAGCCCTTGATGCTTACAGCAGCACCAAGTAGCAGATGGCAGAACAGGAAGCCTTGAGGTTCTCATTGGGCATGAAGCTTCTACCTTTTGGTTAATACACGATTGAGCTTCTTTCAGAGAAAATTCTAGAGCCCGTAAGAACAAGAGACACTTTAAATGGGAGTGTTAGAATTTTGATTGAGGATGACATGGCCAGAGCCAAAAACCAAACCACACCAAAACAAAAAAAGACCCACTCTCCAAGCCAACACCGAGAGTCACCAAGTCATCATGGAGCCACATATTCATCCAAGGGGGCAACATTTCAGTTACAGGGGACGAATGTTCTGGAAATCCTCCAAAACCGTTCTGCCAACTAGGGACCAAGTTTGGCTCTGCATGGTGGCTAGGCTAATTTGAAAGGTTGTCATACGGAGAGGGCGATGAGATAATGGGTGTGCTCATTAGTGTGATTTAATTATCTCACAGAGTGTGTGCACGCAAATATCATGCTGTATATCATAAATACAGTTGATCTTCTTGTACGGGAGCTCTGCTTCCACGAACTCAAACAAATGTGGACTGAAATAAAAGAAGTCAATAGCATACCAATACAAAGGTAGAAATGCATTTTAAAAATGCAGCATACAATAACAACAATTCCTTATCATTTACATTGATGACACAATTGAAGAAATTATCTGGAAGTGACTTGAAGTAGTTAGGAGGGTTTGAGTAGTTTATGTGTATTATACTGTCTTCTAGAAAGAGAGTGAACATGTGTAGTTCTTTTTAAGGAACCTCCTAGAATCAATAGATACCAAGGAGTTACTTTATAAGCAATTTTTATTTGTCAATTAAAACTGTATATGTTAAAAAAGGCTCATGGGTGAGAGAAAAAGGTGGCAGGTGAACTGGCTAAAGTGTGAGCTGGCTAGAAGGTGGCTATGGGTCTCTCCTCCTCTTGCCAACACTGTCACCCAGGAAAAGACATGGTTAGCATGAACCCAGGAGGAAGTACTGTTCCTCTGCCTGGTAAGCAATATTGAGTTGTTGAACTGAAAATATGTATATCAAATGGTGCTTTTAAAAAAAAGTGTAGGACAGAGAGGCATGGTGGCTTCAGTCCTAGTATTTAGGAGACAGAGAGTTCAGTTCTATGAGTTTAGGGCCAACCCAGTCTACATGGCAAGTTGTAGGAAGAGGCCACTTGTTGGCTCCTGGCTAGCTTAGACCCAAAATAATCACACAGAAACCATATTATTTAAATCACTGCTTGGCCCATTAGCTCTACCTTCTTATTGGCTAACTCTTACATATTAATTCAACCCATCTCCATTAATCTGTGTTTTGCCACATGGCAGTGGCTTACCGGCAAAGTTTTGGCATGTCTGACTCTGGCGGTGGCTCCATGGCATCTCCTTGACTCCACCCTTCTTTCTGCCAGCATTCAGCTTAGCTAAATTCTGCCTTTCTATAGGTCCAAAGCAGTTTCTTTATTCATTAATGGTAATCACAGCACACAGAGAGGAATCCCACATCAGCAAGTTCCAGGACAGCCAAGGCTACACAGCATGACCTTGTCTTAAAAACAGAAATCAAAACAAAACAACAACAAAAAGTATAGTATAGTTTACTTGTTGGGAGGGACCAGGGAACCACCTCACCTAAATGCCTACATTTAATATTTATCTTTCTCTTCTTGCCAGACATCTATTAACAATTGTGTAGAGTACCTTGGAATTAGGGGTGTAAATCTGCTTTCTAAGCTTACTGAACAGGATCCAAGTGCCTAGTTTTTATTCCTATAAACAAACCGTCTTAATTACTTTGTTGTGGCTGTGAGGAGACACCATGAGCAAGGCAACTTATAACAGAAAGCGTTTAATTGGAGGCTTGCTTGCAGTTTCAGAAGGTGGGCCCATGACCAGCATGGTAGAGAGCATGGCAGTAGTAGACAGGCAGGCAGGCATGGCACCGGAGCAGTAGCCAAGAGCTTATATCTTATCCACAAACAGCAGGTAGAGAGAAAGAGACTGGGCCTAGCCTGGGCCTTTGAAACCTTCAAGCCTACCCCTAATGACACACCTCCTTCAACAAGGCAAGACCTCCTAATCTTTCTTCCAGCTAGAGATCAAGCATTCAGATCTTTGTACCTGTGGGGACCATTTTCATTCAGATCACAGCAGCCAAACTGAAATCAACAAAAAAAGAAGTTAACTGGACCATAGGACACCTGGAGAAGAAAGACTACCAAATTCAGCCAGTAAGTTCCTATCTCGGAGTGGCACAAGGCTCTCAGGAAAAGTCACTTGGATTTATCATCGGCTTTTCCCCAAGGTGTTTTGAAAATATCGGGTGTGAGGAAAAGTAGGAGCCAAATGTCCACCTACACACGAGGAGGATGAGAGTTGGTAAGAATCCAGGTCTCAGGAGCCCTGTGTAGAGAGTGCTGCTTCAGCAGGAAGGAGGGTGGCCCCTGACACTCCACTTCTGGGCCATTTTCCAAGACTGAGCTCAGAGTGTTGGGACCTCTGAACATCTGTCCGCAGTTGGTGTCACACATGGCCGCTTACCTCAGCTTTGATCTCCCACTGAATTTTTTCCAGTTGACGTTCAAAGGGTTATTTTATCATTAATATTTGATGAAAGTGAATTGTAAAATGTAATGTGCTTTGTTAAAAAGAGGGATCCTGTGAATTCTGGAGAACGTTGTCATAGGAAATCCTTCTTCCCCAGCTTCCTCAGGGGAAGTCTACAGAGGTACTGACTTTGGCTCATTCTGGATAGCATACAGTCTGTGAGTTTCAACTATATTTCTTGAATGTTTCATAACCTAGGATGATTACAGAGACTAACGAAAGCTGGGTGTGTGGCCCACATCTGCAAAAGGATCAAGAGTTCAAGGCTAACCAGTGCCACATAGCAGGAGCCTGTCTCAAATAAAACAAAATAAGACAAATTAAGAGCCATTTTGATGGTGGTGGGAGTGGGAATGAAAATATGGTAGAAAGTGGAGTTGAAAATGTGCCAAATCTGGCATTTTTAAAAACGCCTTAAAGAAAAATAAGATTATACATTATAAGTGACATTTAGAGATAAATGAAATTTGGAAAAAAAATAACTGATTCCTAAAGTTTCTGACTTCTAGTGAGTTATTGACAAAAGTATAGTGTGTTATTCTAATTTCCTGCCTGGGATAGAGTTCTAAAGAGCTCGCTTTCAGAGGCTTGGGCTTCAGGTGGGCCCGAGTTTCTGACACTTCTGTAATGTTTATGAGATGAGCAGTTCCTGAAGCTTCTCTCTTGGAAGAAATTGCTGCGTTAAGGCCCACTTTCAAATCATCTCTTCATGTTATTAGAACCCTCAGACTATAAACAACCTTGTCCTTGTCATAGAAGTGGCTTATTTACATTTAATGCAAACATGTTTTCTCTTAAAACTTTGGACCTGAAAATACTATTAGGTCATTTCTGGCTATTTCCTTTCCTCCGTGTAGTCCCTCCCATGTACCTTTACTCATTCTGTCTCAAACTCAGGGCTTCTATTTCTTTAGTTGTTGAAGTTAAGATGTGTGTGTGTGTGTGTGTGTGTGTGTGTGTGCATTTTATTAATCTTGATTTGCTGCTTTCTGTGTTGCCTGGTTGTCATTTATTTAACTAAGGTCTAATGATGTCAGCACACTTGCCAGGTCTATTGCTTAACACAAAGAAAAGGGAGTTTTAAATCACAACCTGTGTGTGTGTGTGTGTGGTTCATATGTGCCACTGTCCACATGTCGAAGTTGGTTTATGCTAAACTAGCTGGCTCTTGGGCTTCAGGGTCTTCTTTCTCTGCCTCCATTTTTCTGCCTTAGGAATATTCGCCGTTATGTGGGCACCACAGACTCAAAGCTAGCATGGTTCTCACCAACCTACACTTATTTTTACAACAAAAAAATTGAGATTATTTTGCCCTGCAGCTCCCTGTTCTGAGCAGGGAAGTCTTATCTGTGTCGAGCTGGCCTATCTGGAAAGCACTGGAAGGACGTTGTCTAGGGGTCAAGGGATCATAAACAAGCCAAAGTCACGGAGCACTTCATCTTAGTAAGCTCTTCCCAGTAGGTCCCAATTCACCCTCACAGAGCATCTTCCGGCACTGCGGGAAGTGGGAAATGGACTGAACTGAGCTGAACTTAAACTTCACCTCCAACTCCCCCCCCCCCTCTTGTAGAAATGCTAAGGAGCAGGAACAAAAGGCAGAAAAATGGGACAGAATTCCTCTTAAAGATACTTCTAGGGACTGGAGAGATGGCTCAACTTGCTACTCTTCCAGAGGACCTGAGTTCAGTTTCTACCACCCACACAGAGGCTCGGTTCCAAAGGATCTGACTTTCTTTTCTGGTTTCCATGGGCACCAGACATGCACTCATATACATAAAATAAAATATTTAAGAAAGTATTTCTAAACAGACTTTCAATTCTGGGTGAGATAGAGGAATGTCATTTCTCTCTGGTTCTTAACACATTGGTTAAAAGACCTGGACATGACCTGGTGAGTGAACATGGGAATGAGAGTGTGAAGGAAGTCAGCTTCCCTATGGCCCTCCCTGTGTCTGAGACAGCATGGTGGCGCGTGTGCCAAAAGGGAGAAATAAAGCAGAACCATCCCTCCCATAAAATGAATCTGTCCATGGAATCTGATGGACACTCTAGAGCGGTTAGCCTCTGGCAGCAGAATCCACACCATGGAGGATTGCTCAAGAGAGGTCATATTCTGTGTTGTAAAACAAAACCAAGATGTTTCAAAGATTCATATCAAACAATTTCTGTTTTCCAATAGTCTTGGAAACCAGTGATGAAAAGATAGAAAGAAATCTCCAGACGACAGAATATATATATATTATTTGGCCTTGTCCTTAGGTGCACAGGGGGAATTTCAAGGGGGATCTGGAGCACTGTATGGAAGGGAGTTCGTCACAGCTGGGGACGGCTGGAATGAGAGAGTTACCACACTAGGTGCTTGAAGGGAAAGCTTTCAGCCTAAGCCTTCCTCTCTGTCAAAGGGGGAGCAGGTTCAAGCTGAGGAAAGCAGTTGGAAGTCAAGATACGAGCAGGAGTCGATGGACCGAAGGGCAGGGCACACAACTCAGTGGCAGAGGAATCCACTAGCCTGTGTCTGAGACTCTGAGTTCCATCCGAGGTACCAAACCCAATCGCACCACCCAAGCCAAGAACAATCGAAAGAGACTGAAAGCTGCAACCAAAGCAGAGAATGTTGACCAAATATAATTTTGGCTTAAACAAAGGACAAATAGCTCACGACCTTCGGGCAGAAGAGAAAGGGGCAGTGCAGGCTACACAGGCCCTGATGTTCAGAAGCTCCGGAAGTTACCTGCACATTCTGGAGGTGACTGAGGATTTACAATGCTGTGCACGCTTTACACATGTCCATACTCAGTGCCTAAGAAACAATAGATCCAAGTACTGAACAGCCACCAGTTAGGAGTTTGGTTGGTGGAGTATTTGCCTGGCGTGCCTGGATCCCTGGTCTCCCGCTCCGGCAGCACACAGGTGCAGGGGTGGGAAGACTCATGCTCACATGCAGGAGACAGTGGCAGCTCAGGAAGCAAAGGCAGGAGAGAAAGGCAGAGGTGAAAGGTCATCATTGAGTGCATATGAAGTTGTAGTCTAGGCTGGGCCATGGGAGACACCATTTCAAACAGAAAAGAGGGAGATCTTTGAGAATAAAGCTTGGTGGTGGAGATATGAGACTCAGATGGGCCAGCTAGCCCAGATCACCTGGTCATATTCAAACCTGTGATAGACCCTGTCTCAAAACAGAAGGTTATTTGTATGATGTGAATTCCAGCTCTCTGTCTCTGTCTCTGTCTCTGTCTCTGTCTCTCTCTCTCTCTCTCTCTCTATCTCACACACACACACACACACACACACACACACACAGACACACCCTAAGCAGGGAAAAATATAAATGACTAAAATTTCAAAATAAAACTGATAATCTGAGTGATCCAATACTGACTGAAGAACGTGAACTTGTGATTAGAAGTACTAGGAAAAAAAGAAGAAAAAGAAATCTCTGGGTCCAGATAATTTCATTGAGAATCTAAAGTTCACTTAAAGAATTAACACTGATTACATGTAATCTCCTCTAGAAAATAGAAGAGGAGACAACCATTCCCTAGCCTTTTTATGAAGCCAGTGTTCAGACCATGGAAAGTACCCACGGGGAAAATGAGGAACACACTCTCAAAGGTTGGCACGAAAGACCTAAATAAAATATTCCCAAATCATGTCCATCAAGATGCTGATGAACTATGGACTCTGATCCAGCATGACCTGTTGTAGGTGTGCGATGGATGGCAGTCAGTATCCGTGCGTCAATAGGCTAACGGCGAGAAGTGGTGGACATAAAATACACTGGAAAAGTGCAGTAGCCATTTGTGGAAACATTCTCACCCCGTGCCTTCTGTTTCACACGAATCTGCTTCCAGTGGCCACTTTCCTCCCGGAAAACGTGAGCTTTATCCCCAGACCTTCTCTCTCCCAGCCTCCACAGTAAGCACTGAGAGCAAAAGGCACGCCAAGAGGAGAGAGAGAAGGAAAACAAGTCCTCTCTGTCTGGGCTCTGGCTGTCTACAGAAAAATCCCAAGGATTTACATAAAACCTCCTGGAGCCAATATGTGAATTCGGCAGGATGGCAATATCCAGTAACCACAGAGAAAAATCATGTCCGTATGCTGATAAGGAATTTGTGGCAATAAGTGTAGAAATACACAACATTTGGCCACTTCAAGACAATGAAATCCTTAGATGTATGCTTAGGAAAACGGCGCAGGATGTGTGTACGAGGCTGGTTAAGTGGGAAACTTTCTGTTTTCTGAAGTTGGGAAACCTGCCACAGTAAGCATCAAGTCTCTTCCAGTTGGCTTAATGGTGCTGTGAAATCCCTATAAAGTCCTAGCAAAGGCATGTATTTATTTCTTTCTTTCTTGTAAGCGTGGTCTCATATTGATTTGGAAAGGCACAAGAGCAAGTACGGCTGATATCCCTGAAGAGGAGAACTTGGCAAGGCACCTGTGCAATTCTGTAGACTACTGTAGAGCCTGGGGAACTGTGGCAAGACACGACCAACCAAAAGACAGGGATGCAGACTAGTGGACTGGAACAGAGTTTAAAGATGGCTCTACACAAGAATTCAACCAGTATTTTTTTTCTAGACTTTTGCTTAATCTTTTAATTAAAATATTAGTTTTATCTCTTTGAGAATTGCATGCAGGTATACAATGTGTCTTGGTTATATCCACCCCTCACTCCCAACCCCAGGTCAATGCTGGGATTCCTCGCCAGTCATATCTCTCTCCCGATTTATGTCCTCCTTTATAATTAATTAATCAATTAGTATTTTAGAAATTCAAGGAAGATATTTTCCGGCATTTAGGAAGAAGACCAAAAAGGCAGGCAATCTTGGTCTCTCTGATGCAACTGGAAGGAGGGAGAAGAGGAAAGAGAGAAAAAGAAAGCGGGCAGGCTCAGCACTGTCAGTCTGGGAGCAGCTTCCCCGCAGGCTTGTGGTGAAGTTCACACAGTTCTTAACAAGGGATTGAAAGCAATTCAGTAGTGAAGCAAAGCAATGTCAATTAAAGCCTCCGACTCCCACACGACCTCCCACAAAATGGGTGGGAAAGGAGAGTGTCTTGACAGCCCGAGGCTAGAAGGGGAGGTCCCAGCACTAACACCCCAAGCCTAGGTCTTAAAACGAAAATTAGGAGACAGGACTGACTGCGGATTCCAAGACTCCATGAAGACGGTTGAAGGGATGAGCTCTGTATTCATAGGAAATATCTGTGATCCTGTTCTTCACGAAGGATTTGGATCTGGAACACATGAATAATCACAAAATTCAGCCATCACGAAGAAGCCAGTGTCCAGTCTTCCGGTGAAATCTTTGAGAATTTCTGTGCTTTGTTTTAGCATTGACTATCACTAGTCAGCTTTAGGCCGGATTCATGATCAGTCTGATGAATAGCCTCAGGTAGACTCTGTTCTCTTTATGGGCCTCATTCAGAGGCCTCAACACTGTGTAAAGTGGTTTCTTTAAGGTTGTGTTAAGCCTGAGCGCAGCGGTAGGGCAATTCAGGACCTTGGACCTTGTGTTCCAGTGAGGGCCATGCTCCCCTGCTCTCAATTCCCTCGGCTTTGCTAGCCGGGAGACTGCAAAGGAGGCTTGTTTCCGAGATTCCTGGAACATGCCTGGTGACTGCCTCAGGTGCAGGTTTCCTGGTGCTGTCTGCATACGTGTGTTCATCCCTGGGGATCAACCTGACCATAACTTTGACTCAGTTTCTTGTTGGATAGAGATCAATATTGGATGTGGTAAATATTCATCAACAGGCCGCAACTGCAAGATGGGGAATAGAAGCCCTTCAGCACCAGGAAGCTTACTTTCTTTTTTTTTCTCTCTCCACTGAGGCTACCGTTCTGAATTTTCCTCAGTAGCAAAACAGAGAAACTAATACAGTGTTCATTTTCCTCCAGATTTCAGGTCTTCATTGCTCTGGCACGGGTGGTTGCTAATGGTATTAACTCTGTATGGGGACAGCTAGCTGTACTCTGCCTTGTTCTGAGCTGGGAAAGCATTTGTAACAGTACACATCAGTCACAGGCAGCGGCTTCTTACTCAGGGAAGCTCAAAGTCTCCAAGTTCAGTGTCCCACACCACATGGGGTTTCTGGAACCAGTTGGAATCCAGACCTGACATCTCCCCATCTGAGAACTGAGAAGCTTGTGAGAACACATGACAGTGTGCTGGCGGGGTGGGAAGGCTTACTGTTGCCTGGTGGGCACCGCCCCCAGCTGACATATGTGGTCCTCACTGGAGGCCTAGCTTCATTTAAAAATAATTTTGTGTTTATTCTTTGGCAATCTCAGACATGTGTTTCGATCACGTTCATTCCCTGCTCTCCCAACTTACTCTTCCAGGCCTCTAGAGCCTCTCTTCCCAGTAGATCCCCTTTCTACTACTGTGCATTTTAAAAAGTAAGTAACCCACTGGATTTCATTAGGGTTTGCTTATATGTGCATGGGATGTGTGTGTGTGTGTGTTTGTGTGTGTGTGTGTGTGTGTGCTTACTGGATCATGGAAAACTTATCAGTTGCTACATCCCTGAAGAAAAATGACACCTCCTCACAGCAGTTATTAATTGCAAACCTCACGGGTTCTTCCTGGTACAGGCTGGAATTATTGATCAACCTGGAATTCTATAGGTCTTGTGCACGTGACCAAAGCTACTCTGAGCTCATGAGTCTAGCAGCCCTGTTACATCCAGAGACCCCATTTTGTAGTGTTCCTCCTGCTTACATGTCCTTTCTCATCCACCTCTTCTTTCTATGTTTGGGAGTCAGGGGAGTGATACAGATGCCCTTGTGTTTGGGGGTCAGGGGAGTAATACAGATGCCCTTGTGTTTGGGGGTCAGGGG
>JAQHUG010000279.1:224422-267078 GCA_028555095.1 Dicrostonyx torquatus | reverse complement strand
TTAGGGCTGAGCATGATGAGATGATGTTATAAAGTTTGAGGTCCAAGAATAATCTTGGTTTTTGGTGAAAACATTAGGGTTTGAGTTTTCCCTTTCTTGTATAAAACATCAGATGGGGCAAAGGCTTGAGCATTTTTAAAGGAACTGAAGAAAATACAGGAGAATCCAGTTTGGTTTGAGCGTGTGCTTTTGCGGGACTCGGCACATTGACCCAGTCCTTCGCTTCCTTTCCATGCTCGACTGTCCTGGAGCTCACTGCGAAACAATGGGCTTAACCTCCCAGCTGTGAAAGGATGGGCTCAATCTCCCAAGTGCTGGGGTTCCAGGCCAGCACCAACCTCCCATCTTCCTACACCGTTCCTTTCCTGCTCGCATTTTAACAAAACACCACCATAAAGAAAAGAGCTAAATTTAAAACGAGTAGAGAATTGACGTTATCAGGGCAAAGATGTGGTAAAAAAGACTCGTGCGCATAACAGACAAACCACAGAGGAGTCACGGACGGTGGTGCCGGAGCAGCGGCTTGTAGTTGCAGGTTGCATAGAGAGACGCAAGTAAAACCAGAAGGGCGTGCACTCTGTCTCCAACATTGCCAAGCCTGTGTCGGAAAGCACGCTTTTGAAAAGCATCTGCAGGCAGGCATCTCTAAGGGCCCGATTCTGCGTGACATAAAGGAACATTTAAAAGCTGTATCTTTGTAGGCCAGAAATTGTGGACTTTACTCTGAAAAGCTCTGTGCAGTTGTTGCCAGGATGGTAACTGCGCCATTGTTTGGAATGATGAGAGACTGGGAAGTCCCCAGATGCCCAATGGCGAGAAAGCAGCTGAGGTGCTCGTGGGCACATCCACAAACGTGAGCATTGTGCAGCTGTCAGAAGGACAAGGGGTCTGCATCCATGTAGTGCAGTCTGCAAGCATGAACGCCACTGTTCTCAGCGTATAAACGTAGGCTTGGTAAGAGTGTGTATGGAGCTGGACGTGGCCAGGTAGGATATTCACCATACATTTGCGCTATGGGTTGATTCTTGTGGAATGTGTCAGGGAGCCTTTAGCGTGTGTATTGCTTCTGCTACTCAGATGAAGGACTTTTCTTTCATGGGGGTAGAGATTCAGGACAGCGACTAGTTTGCATCTCAGGCTTCTCAGTGTTTGGTGCCATCGCTTGGGCCAGATGGAGTGTTTACGTGTTTATTTCGCTTTTCTTCTATTGGAGATGAGGAAGTTCAGTTGTTCTGTTCTGCCTCTGGTCTTTGTGCTCCCACAAATAAGACCAAAGATGTCAAGTAATGGACAAAGTCTCTGCAGCATTCTCTGTCTTGGGTACTCATTTATGATGTTCGAGGCCCATGTGCGCACGCTGGGACATACACACTGTTTCCTCAGCTCTGTGGGGAAAACGTTATTGTTCTCAGCTCATTTCATGGGCGAAGAAATGGAAACACCCACTATTTTGTTTTTCCACCTGAAATCCAGATCTGCAGTCTTCTTTGCCTTGGCTGTGGGCTATCCTGTTAGCTCTGTCTTCCCGGTAGTTCCAAGCACGCATCTGTGTGCGATGGGGAACTTAAAAAGATTCCGCGTAGCTTATCACTTGTACGATGAGATGTGGGAATGAGAGAGGGCATCGTCAGTGCTGGGCTGGGGCAAGCGGGAGCGAGCACAGGCTGTCTGGATAAAGCGGAACCACTACTAGCCGTCATTGCTCCGTGCGAACCTCCTGTCTGATAAATTTCCTTCACCAACACATCGGGAGTCATCCTGTGAGCAGTGGAAAGCAGGAACCATGCAGGCAACGGGGGCCATTGGTGGTCACAGGGCAGCACAGGGTTCTTTCTGGAACATTGTTGTGACAGGACAAGGAGGAGGTGGACTTGCTAAGGGAGCCATCTTCTGTGGCTGCTGTGTGTATCGGATGCAGGGGCACTTTGAAAGCCTTTCTTCAGGCTGTTTACCTGTCAGAGACACTGGTCTCCACTGTGCAATCCCATTGCTTGTCTGGAGATGCCCTCTGGTTCTGCGTTCCCATTTTCTGCATCTCCCTTCCTGGTTCAGCCAGGATAAATTTAACCCCATGTCCACATTTACTTCATGCCAAGCTCAGTGTTAGCTCCTTGACTTGGGACTTAGATGGACAAGGTGAGGGCATGAGTCACTTAATGGATCATGTTGTGTGAGAAATTCAGACTGATTCACAAGAGGATGGCTTTGCTGGCGAGTGGATTAGAAATAGGGAGTCAGATCTCAGAGAGACAACCGTGTTGCCTGTGTCGGCACGGAGGCAGCAGATTGCCAAGTCTCTTTTAAGAGGTTGTCTAGAGGACATTTCTTGTATGTACCACTTGTCGTTTCCAAAGCTGCAAATCAACTTTAACCCATTTTCCTCTTTCTATTTAAAAATTCCTTTAATTTTTTCACAATACATTTTATACTTTATTTTTCTGTATTTGTGACCTGAACACAGCAAGTATTTAGTATTTAGTAGTACTTTGTGAGTGAGTCAAACCACACCTCACGCTACCAGTTACTTTAGCTGCCCCTTGCTACCTGGTCATCTTCTGGGATACAGAATGAGTAAACTGATGCATTAAATTCACACAAAAATTATTACCCAAAAGACCCTGACTCCAACCACACCTCCATGTCCCATTACCAATACCGGGGCAACTGAATCCTACCAGCAAGTAAGTGATACTGGTTAGCAAAAGAGACGCTGTCCCGGTCTTGGAAAAGTCCTTCTGTCTGTCACTTCCAACACAAAGGGACACAGGGATGATGTACTGTGTGTCAGGCACTGCTGTTGCTTGAGAAAGGCCTGCTTGGTTTCTGTGGATGCTTCCTGACCTATTGTAACACCGGAGGACAGGATGATAACTTGGCTGTGTTCATGGATGTTCCAGTCCAGGTGAGGTCTGCTTTCCTCCTGCTTCTTAGGGAGATGTTCTACATGAAACAGCCACACTATACTGATAAGCTGTGTGTGTGTGTGTGTGTGTGTGTGTGTGTGTGTGTGTGTGTGAGAGAGAGAGAGAGAGAGAGAGAGAGAGAGAGAGAGAGAGAGAGAGAACTTGGACCAGTTTGAGCACCCATATTTGACAATTACCTTCCAGGACTATCAAAATCAAACTAGGTAGAAGCAGCTTGGTTAGTAGACCTAGCTAGTCCAACTCTAGTGACTGAGGTAAAAAAATTGCTTTATCTTTGGAGTCTGAGATCAACCTGAGCACCATCTAAAAATTACACTAAACAACCCATGTCATTAGAAGGGAACGCCACAGGTATCACTCTAGGCTCTTTCTTCCCTCCCTTATGTTTGTGATGTTGAATGTTAGTGCCCCCTTCCTCTACGACGTGATTGATACACTATGATCTTTCATAGGCAAACACAGTTAAGTCTTGGGCTGTGAATCCTCAGGGAGCTAGGAAACACGCACAGGGAGGGATGCTTTAATCTACCCGAAGAGTGTGATTCAGCTCTTCCCCATTGCTGCTGGAAAAGCTCACTTTGAGAGGGGATGCCAAGAATCCAGAGCCATGGAAGAAAGATGAGGCATGGGCTATGGCGACAGGCAGCCCCACTCTCTGAGATTCAGGCCTTTCAATTCACAAGCTTTCAAAGTAAAATCAGGCGTCCCTGGCTTATGCTCATTTCTTGCCAATATGTAGTATAGCTTGCTGGCTCTTGTAAGTAAGTTTCTGTCTAAAAGGAAATTATAATTATCTCTGAAGACAAGAAGTCAGGGATGAGGGTGTATAGGTATGTCCAGTTAATTGGATAACACACGAAGGGCCCTTTATTAAGTTGCTAACCTGTCTCCAGCAGTTTCTCTTTTAGCGGTCCACCACAAAGACACCTTCTTGGGCTCAGTGTCCTCATTTTAGTAGCCAACAGTAGAATCCAGCGGTCGAGGGTGGACTATCACACATCAATAAAAGTTAATGCCTACATTAAAACCACTTTGCGACGGGAGGGTGCTCATATAATGTTAAGTGAAAAAGTAGGACATAAATTTGTAGGCACAAGTTTGAATAAAAGGAACCCTCACCATAATAATAAAATATAGCAGCACATTTACAGAGCCTGCAGTACACGAAAATATAGATGTTTCATTAGGGTAGATGGGAAGGAAACTCTCCTGTTTCCCAGTTTCCTTAGTCTCCCCCTCCCCCCGCACCGCCCTATGTCAATTTAGGAAGAGCACATACAGTAGGAGGGGCATGAGAGCTGGCCAGAAGAATCTTCTCTTATTGACCTGCGAGGTTCTCATTTTTCTTGATGGGAATGTTTTTATGTGCATGGCCAAGACAACAAACACATCTGGCTCCACCCTTCTCTCGTTTTGCAATACTCTCCTTTTCCATGTTCAGTGTTTGTGGGGATCTTTCCACCCATGATGATTAGCTAATCATCCCTGCCCTGACGTATGATGGTGTTATCCCTCTGAAGCTCACTTCTGACTACACACACACACACACACACACACACACACACACACACACACACGTTTGCATCCAAATATCGTGAACATAAGTCTAGAGGTTGCAGCTTATCATGACTCCAGCTGCTCTGTGCGAGCAGAGGCACAGGTGTCCTTCTGTTGCAGGAGGGAGGCAGCATTTTAGAGATGCGTATTTTCCTTGGAGACCAGGATGGGGCGGATGACACAAGAATCAGAGAGAAAATCCCCAAGGCTAATCCACAGGGAAAAGCCACACTTCTCCATCGGCCCTCATGGGGGAATCTGCTTTTTCCCAACAGAACTGGTCACTGTCATAGACTGCTTTGCTGGTCAAAATTTTCAGCTCCATTTCCCTCCCGAATCAAAGCAGTTGTATGTGCTCACCCATTTGCCCACATGGTGTTCACTGAGAACTTGATATCTGCGCACTCCCTTGCAGATGACAGTTTACGGTCAGGATATGGAGCCATATTCTAATCTCCTGAGGTTCAGGCCATGTTGGCTTGCCCAAGACCAAAGACAGTGGTCATGTGAAGTCGTGTCCCTAGTGACACATACCTGCCTCTGTCCCTGAAATGGCTAGAGACTCATGACAGATCATGTGAGCCAGCACAGATCATGCCTTAGGTCACAAACTGTCCTGTGCAGCTGACCCACAGACCTATTCCCAAGCAAGTGCTGTTCTGCTTCCTATGCCCTGTGTGGTCTGTGCAGAAGATTATCCAGGAAAGGGACCTTGCAAAATATTTCAACCGAACTCCTGAGGAATTTCTGAAAGAGTGGTTCTCAAGGTAGCCATTTCTGTCATGTTCTATTATCTCCTTCCCTGTAAGTGGTTGGGTAGAGGAGGTTCCCTTTAACCGAGAGGAAAACAAAGAATAAGCGGCGGCTTACAGCTTTATAATGGTTCATTGTTGTATTTAATGGAGAAAGAGCATGATATGCTTCTGCCTCACGCAAGGAGCTTATCTAATCTAAAACATAATTCTTTTTTTCCGTACAGACACTGGGATAAAACATAATTCACTGTGCGATTTGGTTCAATGTGTAGAGTTGGTTACCTTAGCTACCTACCAGTACGGAATTTGCTGTTATTCGTGCGGCTCTTTATTACTCTTTTCACCTTACGAGATGAAAACGTGATCGGCCAAGCAGCTCTTCCTACTCTTGTCTCTGAGCTAGCAGCGATCACTGTTCCATATACATTTCTCTGGACAGATGGAATGGCACAGCGTTTGTCTCTGTGGCTGGCTTATTTTATTAGCAAGAGGCCTTCAACTTTCCCCATTCGGTGGAGTGTCTCAGAACTCTCTTCTGTTTTAATGAAGGTTGGTTAAATATGCCTTTGTGTCTGTCAACCCTATTTCATTTTGTTTTCTTTTGTCCATCCATGCAGCTGGGTGGTGGCAACATTGTAGCTTTGGTGAAGAATAGTGGCACGTGGACAGGAGAGCCCAGATGCCTCTTCATTCAATTTATTTCTTTTTCTAAATATCTCTAACATTCAAGTCTTCAGACTATTTTGTATCGGTTTTTGCATATGGCTTTGGTTAGGGCACAGCTTTATTCTGCTACAGATGGAGAGTCATTTCCTCCAGGGGCTTTTGTTGACAACACTGCCCTTTTTCCATTCAGTGGTCTTGACAACCTTCTGAAAATTCACTTGCCCACTATAATGATTGGTGTTATTCAGCCAGGAGATGGACCTCTGGGCATGGCCGTAGGTCATCATTTTAATTACATTAATTGAGGGAGAGAGGCCTGTCCACTGTAGGTGGCAATATTCTTTAGGCAGGGGTTCCTGGACCGTGTACATATGAGGAAGATGAGCTAAGTCCTCACCTGCACGCATCCATTCCTCTCTTCGCATGGCTTTTGCTTCAGGTTCCTGATGACTTGCCCTCAGTGGTGGACTGCAATCTGCAATGTGACTTTAAAGAAAACCTTTCTCCCTTAAGTTGCTTGGGTCAGGCCGCTCTGTTACAATCAGAAGAAAAGAAACTACGATGTCACATCTGGTTTATTTTATAGTTTGTGTTCTACGGGTCTTTTTCTTCCTTGGGTAATTCTGAAGTATTTATTTCATTGATATTATTATAAATGAAATAATTTTTGTAATTATTACTGACCGAATCCTGCTTCTTTGCTGAGTTCATTCTTTTTTTAATATCCAGTAATGTCCACCCTGTATGTGTGATCTTCAGAGGCTTCCACACACAAGATCATGCCATTTGCACACAACAATGCATCTTTCATTCAGATTTTTATGACCCTTTCATTTCTTCCCTCTTCATCCCAGGTCTCTACATCCTAGCTTTGTTCCAGATTTTGATGGAAAGTTTCAGTCTTTCAGCACTGAGTATCCTGTTCACTGTAGGCGTTCCCTGTGTACTTTTACTAAAGAGCTCTTGTTTTGTAAGGGTCCTCAGAGCGAATGGAAGCACAAGTTAATGAACAATGGTTTTTGAAGTGGCCCTGTGCAGAGACGCATCCGTAGATGTGATGTGTGTAGGTGAGTGTCGGTTTGCCCGCTCATTCCATCTTTGCTCTGCCTGTCTGGACACAGGGCATGCCCATCTCAGTCATGGTAGAAAAGAAACCTGAACAAATAAACTAAGCTTTGCAGGCCCAACTTGTGATTGACATAGTATTGAATAGAGTTGACAGGAGGGGCATCTCCGGGTGAGAGATATTTAGGTGCCATGATGGAGAAGAGAATTGTCTTTCACTGAGTTTCTGGAGTGACCTGGAGTCACACAGATTTTTACTAGTCATGAGGAGAATATTAAAAAAAAAATCTCTATTTTACACCATGAGTTCTTTTTTCCCCCATATATAAGATGTGACTCAGCAGCGAGTGTTTTTCTGGGGAACTTGAGGCATCAACCTGTATTAAGCAGGTATTCAGTCTTTCAGTGAGAATACAGTGAGCCTACGCATGCAGGTCGGTGGCAGAGGGCTTGTGTAGGGTGTGCAAGGACCAAGTTCCATCCTCCGCACAGGGAAACAAACGGACAAACAAACAGAGGCACGAAGAGACTGGACAGGCACGTTCTGAATGGTGCAGGTGAGGGTGTATAAGAAGTCGATTCTTATTGTTGGTGGCAATGGGCAATGGGTCAGGGACCAAGGCCCTTTCTGCATCTCTCCCCGTGACATTCTACCTTATGTTGATGTCTCTTGCAGAACTTAGTCTTGTTTGATGACCTAATAAACTCATGCTGACCTTTTCTGCAGAAAACCAGCATAACCAACAAAGGAGTATCACCAATTCTATCCGCGTTTGCCGAGGAGGTCAATCTTAAGCATTGGGACATAGTAAGCACTGTAGACTTTCCCTGTCTAGAATCCTTTCGGGGCTGTCTTCTGCATTTGCCGAGTTTTGAATGAGCCCTTTGCAGTTGTTATCACGGTGTAAGGTGTTAAATGCAGAAGTAAAACTTCAGAATTTTAGAAGAGAAGCACTGAGGGAAAAGCCTGCTGTGTTTTGGGTTGTTTTCCTGGCTTTGATGAGCTTCCTGGAAGGTACAGTGGATGTCTGGCATTGGCACCCAGCCTTGGGCTGTACCTGTGTGTTTACGTCCACCTAGTGAAGTCCAGCCTCTCTGTGTAAACTCTATAGTGAAGGTCAGGGTGGCTGTGGGGATGCAAAAGTGTCTTAATTAACTCAAGACTCTGACATGGATACCATTCCAGATGGATATTAGGGGACATAGTTGTCTTGGTAGTGGTAGAAGGTTTTTGAAAAGTTGTTAAATGACCATTGTGTTAAGTGGCTTTTGTTTGTATGTGTTGGCTGGTGTGTTTGCTTCATGCTACACTTATTATAGTTTCTGGTAATTTCTTTTATTATTTAATATATTGAGCATGTCCTACAATGGCCTCATTTTAAAATGCCGATTAACCAATAGTATTTTAAAATACAAGCTTTGAATTGGCTTTATTAGAAGGTGGTGAGATACTATATTGTTCTCCCGATGTTGATGAATATGAGTGTGCATATGGTAGCATAGAAAATGATGTGACCTGTACTAGAACATTAATTTTATTCATAATTTCTTAGTTAGAGGAGTTTGTCAGCTTTAATTATATGCTATAGGTGCCTGACATTAGTCACTGTTTGTGGTGGTCCTATGAGAAAAATACATTTTATTGATGAAGTGAAGTATAGTTGCTCTAAATCATCTGTTCCATGTCATCACCAAGACCAAGAAACATATTTCGCAGACATAAAATCATCACAAAACAGTCAAGACAAGAAATGTTGGCAAAGCCTTGCCTCCATTCGCCACCTGCCTGCCCATGACCCTGTGCGGGAAAGTGGCCTCTGCAGCTGTTGGGTGTTTCCTAGGAAACCATTGTTTCATTCTGGCTGCCTTAATGCCCCAGATCTCCTGAATCCCCGTCTGTGGATGCTGGAGTTTCAGGAGAAGAGATACAACTGGCAGAAGAACGATATGGATGGTCAGCTTGTCTTGTTAATGCTCAACTCCTGAGCGCTTCGCTGTGTTTGGACTCTAGGCTTTTTCTGAATTTTGATTTTGGTGTATTTTGGCCTGCCTTGCCGAGTAGTTTGAATATGAAATGCCTCCCATGGGTTAATGTGTTTGAACACTTGGTCCACAGTTTCTAGTATTCTGGAAATGTGTTGAAGCCTTTGGACAGACAGCATAACTAACAGATTCAAGGGCATAGGGTGGGGCTGGAGGCTTCTGGGTTTCTCTTCTTTTCATTTGAGCTCTCTCTGCTTCCTAATAAGTTGAGATGTAAACAAATAACGTGTCCTGCTTCCACCACGGAGCTGACCCCACTGCTGCGCCTTCCTCATGGCAATGTACTGTATCACCTGACCTGTATGCCAGAATAAGTCCTATCTTAGGTTGCTTCTCTTAGATATTTGGGTAAATGACAAGCACAGTTACTAATACAGAAACTCAACACCAGGAGTGAGGCCTTTGTCATTATAAGCAAGACCATGTTTCCGATAGGTCTTTGGAAATGATTTGTAAGACGATGTGGAAGAATTTGGCTTGTGGGCTAGGTAAGTCATAGAGTGCTATGAGTATTAGCTTAATGAATGACTCTTACAGGAACACTGATGACCAAAAATGCTGATAGAAAAGCAGTGGTCTAAGTAAATGGCTTAGTGGTTAAGGCTCCAGACACAGGAGCACGAGGGCCTGAATTCAGATGCCCAGAAATCTTAAAATGCTAGATGCACTATCACGTGTCTGTCGTCACCGTACTTCTCTATTAAGATAGAGAAGGTAGAGACAGAAGATTTCAAGAAGCCTGCAGGCTAGCTAGCCTGGAGTATGTAGCTGAGAATAACAAAGAGACACTGCCTCTTATAAGATGGAAGACAAGGCCTGACTGTCTTTCGAAACTGTTTTCTGACCTCCGTTTGTACATTTGGAATGCACAGACATCCCACTCACACAAATGAAGACACACACACACATAAATGCATATATCCATGCATAAATATTACACACATGAATCCAGATATACACACATAAATATTACACACACACACACACACACACACAGACACACACACACTCCCAGAGCTAACAAATGAGACATAAAAGTAGTAAAGACTGCTCACCTGGTTTCATAAAAGAAAAAGGTCTATATTAGGGGTGTCACTAGAAGCCAGTCACATGTCACATTCTGGTAAAAAGAGCCGACAACATTCTACTTACTTCCTAAAAGCTTCAATAAGTCTGTGAATATAGTATTGCTCATTGCTTTTAGCTAGATTTACAGTGAGAAAGAACAGAAAACGCAGTAGAAAGATATGAAAAATGTGGTGTGATAAACAGGGTTTTGATAGACTTTAGACAAGGAGGGTGTCGATAAAGATAAAGAGGTTATTGTTGCTAAAAAAAAAAAAGAGTTTAGCTTCTCTAAAGGAAAGTCTCACACTTTGGGCTAAGACAATAGAAATGCTGCTTTGAGGGCAGATCTCATCCACGGAAGGTTCTAGAATGCCGTGTTCCATCAGAACCACCCAGGGATATGTTTTCACAACTTCATACCTGCAGGTTCTTGATACTGTCAAGACTGGAGTAAAAGGGGGGGGTAGAGCTATATCTTGAGGTGGCAGCAGAACATGATGCTGTCACTCACATATGCTGGTCTCATAGACATGTGAAATGCAAGATTATAGAATCCTGGAGGCATGCACCAAAGAGGTCGAAAGAAGCTGATGCCAGACACTGTCCAACAGGGTTGCGTTCTTAGCCCAGATCTGAGTGTTCCATGCATGAAGCTATAAGGTGGAGCCTGAATTGTAGTGGAGACCCCAGCACGTTGAAGATGCCAGGGATGCAGAATACCTGCTGAAGATAGTTGTAGGCACTAAGGGAGCCCGCTGAGAAGCCACATGTGCCACAGGCAGCAGAACTCCGGTGTGGGATAGTATCCCATCAGAGACCAGATGATATCACTCTGCACCTTAGGTCCTGGGCATGGAACTGAAGAATTTGGTGTTTGGCCACTTCTTTCCTGGACGAATATGCTCCTACTCATCCTTTCTGGGAAGGGAATGCTTGTCCGTGCCTTTGTATATTGGAATTATGTAACATTTTATTTTTTATAGGAGCCCACAGTTATGAGTTTGTATATAGTCTCAGAAAGGACCTTGTATTGGACTCTGGATTATGGAACTGATGTTGAGCTATTCATGAGCCTATGGAGGCCAGAGAAGGCAGGCTATTGTTTGAATGTTGATAAGTTCATGGGCGAACACTTGGTCCCAAGCTTTGGCACTGTTGTAGCGGGCTGTGGAAACCTTTTGGCCATGGAGACAAGATGGCAGATGTAGGGCTAAAGGGGAGTCATAGGCCACTGTACTTCAAGCCAGAGCTTTCTCAGCTTCTTTGCCCACTGAGGTGGGAGCGAGCAGCTTTCCTCTCTTGGTGGCATCAGCAGGACTTGGTTCTGTTGCTATGCCTTCCGGGCCATGATAGACTGTGTCCCCTGAGCCATGAGCAAGGACAAATTGGTTTTCTTGCACATTTAGTTGCCACGGTGAGAAAAGTCACCAATAAACACTCACACCTGAGAAGAACACTTTCCAAGCCTCTCCATGGATGCCTGAACCCAAGAACATCACTGAGCCCTGTTCATGTCGTACCTTCTGACCATAGATACAGAGGATGAACTTTCACCTGCTCAGCTGAAGAAGTCGCTTCATGATTTCTCCTTGGTCTATTCCAATCGACAGCACCCCTGCTTTAATGTTCAGGGACCACCATTAAGAAACAATTTAAAAAATAAAAAAAAAGCAATTTAAAAACCAGTCCTGAGATACCATGTGGTAGACACAGACTCACATACGGCCTCCAGTTGCTGGTGCTGTTTGTGAGAGCCGTGGCACATTTAGAACGGCCATCCTTGCTGGAGAACGTATATCACCGGGTATAAACTTTGACTGTTTGTGGTCTTCCCCCACTGCTAGTTTGCTATCCCTGCCCCGAAAGTGCCTGTGATCCTTCCAAGTTCTGTGCCTGCTGCCATGCTCACCTGCCCTTATGGGCTCTCCTTCTTAAATCCTAAGCCAAAAGAAACGCTTCTTCTGGACTTTGCTTTGGTCATGGTGCTCTATCACACAGAGAAATTACTAATATACAAACGGTAGCCCCTGCCTAATGAGGTGGCTATCGTAGCATCAGAGCCCAGGATGGATACACTGGAGACAGGGATCATGCAAATCCCAGGCAAGGATAAGAAGCAGAACAGCATGAGATTTCTCCGTTTTCCTCTGAATTGTGAACAATTGGAAAACTATAAATTATTTCTGGGATTTTACAGTTAGTATTTTCAGACAGTGGTGAGCAGAGGAAACAGAAACCAGACGTAACGGTGTGGATTAAGAAGACCACCGTGTAGAGATGGAACTCCTCCCATGTGAGGGGGCCAAGTTATGTGCCCAGGATCCATTTGACAGTCTCAGTGAGCACCTTGGTGTGTCAGCCCTGTTCCAAGTTCTAAAGCTTTTCCTGGCTGGAGCTGATAGCTAAAACACACTTGCAAATGAAGATTCAGTGAGTACTCATGTTGTAGAGCTGGTGGAGATGGAAGGCCAGGAGGCCTGGGAGAGGTCTAACCACCGTGGCATAGTCTGGGTGAGAACTCCCACAATGTCAATAACAATAAATAAACAAAGTGTAACCCTTTCCTTGAGAAAGTCAAGCTGGAACTGATCCACTCTGGATCCAGCATGGAGAGAGTGACATTTTGAAAGAGTACACGGCACCTCTTCTCATTGTCACCTGTCACAGTGACGGGACACTGGGGCCTGGCCCTGGGAAGTTCTAGGACTCTAACTGGCCTGATGGCTTTTTCTGAAGTTGTAGTCAAAGGCTTCAGGCTTCCAGAAAGCCCAGTTGTCAGCCTGGTGTTCTTGTCTGGCACGACTAGTGAACTGGTTTCAGCAAGTACTAGGTAGATCAGCAAGGATACTACAGTGGTACCTGGCCTCCTTAAGTCCACGTGACCAAGGGAGAGGTATTAGGCAATGATGACTGGACAGGGGTATAAAGCAGGCTATTCATAAAGACACCAAGGCCTGCTGGTCTATATGTGCATAGACCAACTAGAGGCAGGCATGATCAGTGTTCTCCAGGCCAGGGAGCAGACGGATTGCCCCTCATCTGTAGGTTGTAGTGGCTTGAGAGCCTAGTGGAAGCCTCAAATCTGCAGGTGCTGGCAACTATATGTTTTGGGGTTTTTTTTTCTTATCAATACACACCTGTATTAAAGTCTGACTATAAAATATGCACAGTTAGCTATTAACAGCAGTGGATAATAATAATAAAACCGTTATAACCATAATGTTAGAAAAGCTGCTTAAAACTCAGGAAGTCTTTATCTCTAGATACATATTGCAGACATCTTACAAGCTAAGTTTCCAGTCGCACTAATTGTGTCTAGACGTGAGAGACCTAGAAAGACCACAGGAGCAAATGAGAGTCAAGAACATTACCAAATTCAGTGTGCGATGCTAGTCCAGAACCGTACCACCATGGCATGTTCATTAAATTGGAATATGGCCTGTAAATTATTAATAATATGGTACTAATGGGGATTTTCTGGTTTGGATCATTTTATTTAATCAAGTAAAATGCTAATATTTGAGGTGGAATTTATCTTGCTGTTTCGGAGTCAGAAGCTTGTTTGAACATCTTTGTGTTAAGCATCAAAAAATAGCTGAAGTTATTATTAGTCCCTGTTCAGTTGTTTGAAACCACTCATAAGCCCACAGAAATCCAGACTGACTTCTGTTCGCTAGCAGGGAATCAAGTCACTCTCCAGCTGTCCACTGAGTCCTTGTCCCAGGCACAGTAACAGGTACTGTGAGGACAGGCGATGGGAGAAAACAGGTTTGTTCTCCAAAAGGGTGCATCTCCTGATCACTCTAGACCGGGTGTGTGCCGAGCGTCCATGAATCCATCCCAGGATGCCATTGTCCTGTTCGATGCCCTTTGCATTCATAAAAGCAGGCATTCAGAACAAGGAGCATTTAAAGGAGGTGGACAGAAGGCTCCTGGGCAGGAGGAGAGTGTGAGCGAAGACCGTTGTCGTGAGCACAGGACACTGACTGGATGAACAGTACCTGGGAGAGTAACACGGCTTGCATGTGGATTGTGGCAACCGAAGAAACGTGTGTGTGTGTGTGTGTGTGTGTGTGTGTGTGTGTGTGTGTGTGCGCGCGCGCGCGTGTGTGAGACCTGTACATTGTTAAGGAGTTTGGTCATGATCTTGTGGTGGGGTCTTAACATAGTGTTAAGTTTTGTTCTGTTGTGTTTACTGAAAAGAATTTCAGGGGACACTGGGGCATCTATCTTCTCTAGGCCATTTGCTCAGTTCCCGTTCACTCTATGAAAGGTCCACAGGGCCCCGGGAACCCTGGCACTCAGAATGCAGAGAGGAGAGGACCAGGCAATGATCTCCTCCTTCCCAGGCAGTTCTGTTCAGCGCTCTGCACATCACACTCCTGGTGGCTCCGACCTTCCCCAGCTGAGCCTTACACTTTACAAGCTGACAGTTCAGAACGCTTTGGTCAATGAGCTGGAATGTCTGGGAGGTTTCATGGGAGCAAGGGCAGTGGCTAAGGACTGGTTCACACATGCACATTGCTTTGAGTTCAACTCAGCATCTATGTGCACAGACACCCATATTGTATGAAGGTAAGGGTTTCAATTCAATACAAGTAGCTCATTCATTGCAAAACTATAGAAAATGAATGCCTAAATGTAGACTTTTTTAAAAGTGTGAAAATATCTAGCCTCAGCAGAGTTTAATCTAGTTAGCACATACTTAGCATCATGGAGAATGAGGAAGCACGTCTTCAGTACTCAGGTGATAGCGTCCAAAAGGTTTCAGTCCCACCTGAAGAAGTAGCTGGCATTCCCGCGAGGATCTCCTTTAGCTAGTTAACATAGCAAATGGCCTTGCCGCAGGCCTTGGCTCCCCATCTAGAATGAAGTGTTGACCCTAGTTGTGTAAAAACTGCTGGTGCTGCCGCTGCTGAGAGCCGCAGGAGACTCAAACTGGACATGGCTGAGTCAGCCACCTAAAGATCCCAACCAAATCACAGGAAAAGCCGAGGTGGTTAGTTTTGGTTTCTACATAGCATTGCTTGGTTTATTTTCCACCTGTGGCCTGTTTCACCAACATGCTGACTAGCCCAAAGGGTTCACTAACCAGAAAGCTTCAGTGTCCATATAAATGGCTAGCCATGCCCTCTGCATTTTAAAACCTTATCAGTTAAAAAGTGTTGAATGAGCCGGGCAGTGGTGGCACACGCCTTTAATCCTAGCACTCGGGAGGCAGAGGCAGGCGGATCTCTGTGAGTTCGAGACCAGCCTGGTCTACAAGGGCTAGTTCCAGGATAGGCTCCAACGCTACAGAGAAACCCTGTCTCGAAAAACCAAAAAAAAAAAAATGTTGAATATAAAGGAAAGGAAGCTAGCTAGGAACAAAGAAAATTACATTTATTTGAGTTAATTAAGATTGTAATCCTGGACAACAGAGATTCGGTGATCTAAGAAATGTGCTCTGAGACTTACAGACCGGTAGTGCCATTTGTCTCTCTAAGCCCCGAGGAGGCTGAGAGCTATATCATTTGCTAGGAGTCGTGTTGGTGACAGAAAAGGGGGGCTGGGGTATGTTCTCAGGCTGAGAGTAGTCTGGGAAGAATTTCCATGGTGTTCATAGGCTAGCCATACCTCACAGGCCAGCTGTCTCTGGAGGTGGCCTCCAAAGATCTAACTGAATACGTCAGAGGCACAAGGGCCTCCTGACTGTAGTTTAAGTGCCTCAAATGGATGCTGTTCCATTGTGTTACTCCTCCTTCACATAGATACAGTTCAGTGAGCTGAAGAACCCCACGACATAGCCTCATGCTTCCATCTTGTTGGATGAGCCAAGCCCCCATAGCTCAGGTCACCACCCAACCTAGCTGAATGAGACCTAACCTACCTGTTCACGAGCTTTCAAGGTGACACCATCAAGTCTCCATTGCCGTGTTCAGTATCCTAGGGAATGGAGCGAAGCATCTGAACAAAGAGAAAAGACTGAAATCACAGGCTAATATACTTGAAATAATTAGACCGGCTCATTCGTTAAACATTAGAGTGCAGTCTGATGCGAGGAACGTAAACTTCTTTTCCAAATGATATTGAATAGATGGGAAACTGAGTAGGTGCAGAGCAAGTTAGAAAAATAGCCTGTAATGCCATTTAGTAGCATTATTGAAACAAGTCATGGACCACCTGTCTTTCTTCAATGTTTCTATTAAGTCATACAGAAAACCAGACTGGGCAGGTAGAAACTGTTGAGTTTCCTGGTATCTGGGCTGGCTCTTCTTGGAGCCTCCTGTGATGACTAACAATGCCCAACGGGGAGTCTTAGGCATTTGGGCTAGGTTGTGTTTCCATCCCTTAGTTATTATGGCATAGCCTCTTCTTGTCAGGGAAGCCAGAGAGGAAAACCGGTGTCCTCCCTCTCTGTGTAGTTTTTAGCTGGAGCAGACCCCAGCAATAAAAGACAGGTGAGTGCTGGGCGGTGGTGGCACATACCTTTAATCCCAGCGCTAGGGAGTCAGAGGCAGGAGGATCTTTGTGAGTTCGAGACCAGCCTGGTCTACAAGAGCTAGTTCCAGGACAGGCACCAAAGCTATAGAAAAACCCTGTCTCGAAAATCCAAAGAGAGAGAGAAAGAGAGAGAGAGAGAGAGAGAGAGAGAGAGAGAGAGAGATATTAGTAGCATGCATATCTCATGTATTTCTAGAAAATGCTTAGAAAATATTAAGTTTTGAGCTGAGTCCACAGTGTCCCAGGATACAGGCTCATATACCATCTTCTCTGTAACAAATAATAAGGTGGGGGAAGCAGTTGAAGGAAGGTGTCAGGGAAGCAGGAAAACAAGGGTAAAGCTCTTCTTCTGTGGGGTTCAGAGGATCCCTCTCTCCTGGTGCAGATGAGAAGAGGTCCTACAAATCCCCCTGCCTCTGCCTCCCGAAGGCTGGAATTAAAGGCGTGCACCACCATCACCAAGCAGGGACTTCCTTGAGAGCTGCGAATTTCT
This sequence comes from Dicrostonyx torquatus, assembly GCA_028555095.1. Lineage (NCBI taxonomy): Eukaryota > Metazoa > Chordata > Mammalia > Rodentia > Cricetidae > Dicrostonyx > Dicrostonyx torquatus. Next base: position 250,024 of record JAQHUG010000279.1, on the reverse strand, counting down.
CCTAGGAGAGTTCTTTGTACTCTGTGTCCTCAGCCCTTCAAGCTAAGGACTTCCAAGTCATTCCTGCACCAGAGGCTCAGTCCTCAGCAGAGAGGAGGAAGGCGCTGCCCTGCTGATCTCTGACCCCACCCTCTAGCAGCATGGGTAGCTCTTGGATCCTGCCAGCATCCCAAGGAGACAGCAACAGGCTTTGATGGTGATAGCTGGCGTTTATTCCAGTTACAAAGCCCAGGCACTGTCTTCTTCATCAGGGTCTCGTTTTCATTTACCGTAAAGTGTTTCATTTAGTCTATGATAAAGTTGAAAACATTTGAATGCTTTTGGGTAAAGAGAATCATCGGGGTTGGAAAATGCCATGTGCCATTGAATTTTTAGTTTCTCTGTTGTAGTATTTGCATGTTATCATCGTTTCTCGTCTTCCACCGAGCACGGTTTCAGTTTCCATCTCTAGGAGTTTTGCTTCCCTCTGAAGTAAATGGAGATCTTCAGGGACTGTGTACATAGCTCACCATATCTGTAAGATTTCAGAAAGATCAACTCTGTTCATGGCCCATGAATGGAGGATTTCTCAGTATTCCTAAGGTAAAACATGTTTGTGCTCTAAGAAAAAAAATCTACTGTCTTTGATGAAAGGTATCTCAGAAATGAAAAGTGATAACATTTGAAACTAATAGCCTGGGTGTCACAGTACTGTGAAGGCGGTGGGGGGGTCTCTTCTTGCCATCAAATCTCAGTCACGTTGAATTTCTAAGTCATGCTCGGTGATTAAGTAATGATCCCCAAGCCGGGAGAGAAGTCCTGACCAGTGGCAGCTGACATAGAAAACAGGAAATATGGATGCTGAAGACAGACAGGCTTTGGAATGGCCAATTCGATTATGATGCTCAACTGCTGGGTTCATGGCTGTATTTAACCCTTTCCTTCCCCTTTCGGCTATGGGATTTTGAACTGGTTTGTGTATCTCATCACAGGCGCTAGCCATCCTGACAGCAGCTGCAACCATTGAGACAACCTGATTCATTTCATGTCAGAAACGGTTGTCAGTATGGGATAATATGACACAAGAGATCAATACCTGACGCATTTTCAAACACTGTGCTTGAATATGTCTGTTGCTGTGTGTTGTCACCATTGGCGGCTGAGCATTTGAAACTTAGCTTTCCCACATGGATGTCGCACAAAGGATCATGGTAAAATGTGAATCCCATCTGGTCACTGAAAACGGTTGCTATCATATCATGGGCCCTGCCCTTCTCCTACAGTGGTTTCATGCCCAGTTTGAACTGTGAAATGGAAGTCAAGCTTATTCACCTGCAGAAGTGTCCAACAAATGCAGCAGGGCCCATCAGTTTCTGTGCGGTTTTCTAGAATGATCTTTGCTTTGTAGCTGGCCCTTCACCGGTGTTGCCAATGGTCACAGTGGCATTCCGTGTGTCCTGTGCTGAGAGCCTTATGAGCAGAACTGGAGTAGGGCGCTTGTAAAGCTGTTGTGAACCCTGCAATAAAGGACACACTCGAACCTGACTTCTGTGTGCCTCTCAGTGCCAAGAACAGTGTCCACAGGCAGATGTGGACAGGGGCAGTCACCGGGCAGTAAGCTGGAGCAGGAGCCTGGTGAAGGGGGAGGAGGGGGATTCTTAGGCAGAGAAAATAGCTTCTCCTTATTGGTGGGCTGTTGGGGGGCGGGGCTGGGGAGTTGACTGCCAGGGAGCATGTATAGGTATGTTGTGGGGGGAAGCAGATTGGTGATGTGGGTCAGATCCATTCACATCAAGCTTGCAAGCTGTGCTGAGATTGCCAAATTTCAGTCTGGGAGCACTGAGGTGTATGGCTTCAAGAATGAGGGGATTAAATTGGCATTTTTGGAAAGTCCTGCTGGCTGCCTCAGGGAGGATGATGGATGGCGAACACTGTTCTGAAATTTAAGGTAGTTACAAACATTCACAGACTCCTGCCAGGGAAGAAAGGCAGAATTGTTACCACCAGCTGAAGAATATCTATGGACCAGTGCACAACTAAATACAAAACACACTGGACATTTTTTGCAATGTCAGCATGATTTTTAAATTAATACATGTGTACTATGAAGTTGTCCTTGCCCATTGCTCAATCTTGCTTTGTACTGGTACTAGTTCTTCAGAAGAATACAGTCATGGTTTTTTTTTTTTTTTTGTTTTGTTTTGGTATATGTAGGGCCAAGAACTTCCACAACAGATGACTTAGCACCATACTGTCTTAGGTGGTTATTATGGGACAATTTCAGGATCTTGCTTTTATTTTCCAGTGTATTTGAAAGAAATGCATAGGTTTGCATAATCGAGAACTCAGCATGACTGATGGGCAACCCTGCTTAGAACCCCTGAGAAATATTTGCCTTTAGAATGCTTGGATGTACCTGTGGAATCTTACAGATGCCCACTGAGGTAATGGAATACTACCTAGGAAAAACGAGACCCATCCCTACCTGTGAGAGGCCTCTCCCTAACAGGACAGGAGGAGAGATCATGAGCAAGGAACGTACAATAAGCACCCAAGAAGAAGATTGAAGCCTGATATATATTTAGAGAGAGAAAGAAAGATCTTGGGGATGTAGGAGAGAAGAATCTCCTGTCCAATTAACAGATCTGAAGGATGTGTTAAAAACAATACCACAGAGTTCCAGATCTGAATGAGCCTTACTAAGTAGACATGATTCAGACTAGGGAGCAATGGGGAGTTTGGTATGACATATGTAGTCATGTGTCAGATGCAAACGTCCCAACTTATATGTTTCTGGCATTTGAAAGTATGTTTTGGTTGAGGAAATTGGGAACAATGAAGGCATGAGGGGAGGGTTCAGAACAACATCAGAATGAGACACTAGAGCTGAGAGCCCTGAGTTTCCAGGTGGCACCTCCCTTATATTTTGGCGTGTCATGAAGGCCACAGTATTCACTGAGCAAATCCAAGTGCCATGATTTTAAACTTCTAGACTATAAAGCCATAAGTTGAATAAACTTCTCTATTTTATCAGCTGCCTGGTCTATTGTGCTAGGTTATACAAAAAGAAAGCCAGGTATGAGAGTATCTCCTGGAATCTACAGCGTGCCTGGCAGGGTGACTGGCTGAAGTGCCTGGATGTACGGTAGCTCCACAATCATGCGCACAGCCGTTGAGATCTTCCAGGATTAGAAGCTCAGGGTGGCTGGCTGGTGGTGGTGCCTGCTCTCAGGGGCAGAGGCAGGCAGATCTTTGAATTTGATGATAGCCTGATTTACAAAGTGAGTTCTAGGACAGCCAGTGCTACACAGAGAAACCCTGTCTTAAAAAAGCAAGCAAGCAAACAAACAAGTAAGCAAGCAAACGATCAAGCAAGCAAAGAGAAAAGAATCTCAGAAGTGGAGACATCAGAACTGAAAGATTCATTCAGTGTGCCTGGTGACCTTCAGAGTGCATGTTTTAGGAGTTGAAGGTAGAAGAGGGTAACCATGGATGGTCCTGGGGAAGACTGGATTTGCAAGTTGATGTGATCAAGCTGTGACGAGAAGTCAAGCAAGATTGGTTGGTAGGTTTTGAGGCTGGAAAAGCAGAGGTAGGATTTGATCTTACTCATTTGGAGACCCTGTGCATTGTCCAAGCTCTCTAGGTATTTGCCTCCCAAGACAGTGATGAGCATAAGTTATGATGGTGTGCCATTGATTGGTGATATGTCATTGATGACAGTATGCCATTGACTGATGACGGTGTACCATTGACTGATGGTATGTCATTGACTGATGATGGTGTGCCATTGACTGTTGATGGTGTGCCATTGACTGATGATGGTGTACCATTGACTGATGACAGTGTGCCATTCACTGATGTCGATGTGCCATTGACTGATGACAGTGTGCCATTGAGTGATGATGGCATGCCATTGACTAACAGTGTGCCATTGACTGATGGGATAAGTTTTGAGAATTTGCAGTTAGATGATTATTGTTCTTTGGTGAATATATGATTATAATTCTGTAATATGTGCTATTTGAAAAGCCACTATGGTACTGAAATGTTGGAGTGTGCTACACGGCTATGGTGAGCTCTTGGATGGTGGGACAGGGGGAAAGGCCTTTGATATGGTCTTACTGAAGTGCAGTAGGAAGGGCTGGGAGACAGGTAAGTTTTTGTTCTCTCTGTGATGGTGAACTTGAATGCATCCTCATCAGCAATGTGCAGATTCTGATTGCCCCTGCTTTGATAGACACTCTTTCATTACCCCTCAGGGGAGATGCCCCCCTCTAGTCTAGCATAGCCTTCACATACACAAAACTTGGCCTGAGAAGATGAGCAGGTTGCAGTCAGCTGCTGAAAGCTGCGTTGCAGTTTGTACCCTCTGAGCCTTTAGGAGCAAAACCAATCATAGTCTTAGCATTGTGAAGATGAGTGTTTCCTGTTTCCTTCCCATGAGTTAGGATATTGATCTGTGGATGTGTAGCTTGAGCTGCATGGTTTTGATTAGGAGGTAAGGGAATTCAACTGAAAACTCGCCTCCACACTGACTTGTGTTCTTACCGTGGCCTGTTCCTAGTGCATTTGGGTTTTTGTGTCTGGAAAATGTTGCAAGATTATTACTTTCAGAGCACTCTGCAGAATGCTGTAGTTGTTGGTGGAGTAGCCAGTACTGGGCAGAGGAGATTTAAATAGTTTATTAGCAGAGGGACCATTCCCACATATGGTAACCAAGGTCTCTCGACATGAGTACATTCAAAGTATCTGCTTACCACGCAGGTATCACATCACCATAGGACTAATCCCATTGACACTGTGTGCATTGACAGCTCTAGTTCACTGTGACTTCTGTTCTAATCTCTAGAGAATATTCTGTGAGGTCAGTATTGGTAAGAGGCTAAGGTTGGTAAAGGGCCCTTATTTTATAACGTTCAGCATAAAACACCAACCGCTATCAGAACCATCCAGGTCCCGACTTGGCACTCGAGGACTTCTTGTCACTACTGTGCATCTCTGTGCAACTCAGTTTGCATAGCTGAGATCTCCTGGAATGTAGTGCATCCTCCAGACAACTCCAGGAAGAAACATTTCCTGCTAGACATGTCACCAGACTGTCCCCCTGTGCAAACTCTAGGGATGTCTCTGAGAACCTTCCAGACTCATAGTAGGTTTTGCTGCAGAAGCAGTGCCTTTGAGCCCTACCCCTTGATGTTGTCTCTGGGCTTTTCTAGCTTCTTTAGTAGCCAGCTCCTGCCTCCCGCTGTTTATACTTCCTGTATTCTCTTAATGGAAGACACTGGAAGCTTGCTGATCTGGGAGAGCAGTGGCATCCTTTCTCCAGCTCACCTGGGTGCCACTTCTGAGTCACTTCGTCTGGGTCCTCAGGGCCCTTCACATGCGGCCTTCACCCACTCATGATCTCTTCATGTTCTTTGCACACATTAGGCAATTTGCGTTTATACGTTTAGACCGCTGTGTAGCTAAATGTGTTTTTTTCTGTAGCTCCCTTTTCAGTATGTGATTTAGCATCTTGATGTAGGTAATGGGTGTTTTTCTTTGCTCTTGAAATTTTCTAAAATTTTATATGGGTTTCTTATTTGCCCCTGAGTCCTGTTTATTAAGCTTCGGTGAGCCAAGGCTATTCCCAAAGCACGTGACAATGACAGCAGTGCCAGGTGCTAGGCATTGAGCTTCAGCCATCAGACCGTGACTTCTACAGGTTTTACCTATCCACCCTCAAACAGCTCTCTAAAGGTTGGGCTTCCTTTAGAGCTCTCTGTGGAAGGGAAGCAGCAGACTGCAGTGGTTACGGAAATTGCCAAAGATATCCCACACATCCTCCTTGGCTGAGCTTTCTGGCTTTGGGAACAGAATAACAAATCCATGGTAATTACCTTTGTCCCTGCTTCTTGGATGTATCAGAATTTTCTTCTGGGCCACAGTCTATAATCAATCGTCTCAGCCCTTCTGCGACAAGCTGACCTCTAGAAGGGTCTTTCTGGCTCACTGTTACACCTCCTGCACCGGTCATCTTGGATCCAGACACCGGTGCCTCCTTGTTGGTTTCGGACTCTGCTGCGCTTGCAGCATCTCTGCCGTGAAGAGCCCCTTGGGTGGATGCAGGATAGCTTCCTGCCGTACCAGAGCCAACGCAGTTGGTGCTGAGGTTCGGGCAGAGCATCCTCCTTTTCCTTCCCACTTCACGATGGAAGTAGTGACATCATACTCCCTGGAGCCGTACTCTGTCCCTTTCTAACAACACTGCCTGATCCCTGCGATGGCTAAGAACTCGTCATCCCTCACAGCGATCGTCTTTCTGAACCCTCCTTTGTCATTGGAGCCTCTTCCCCCTCACACAGTTGACAGTGCTCCCACGGAAGACCAGCTACTGTCATTTCTGAGTAACAGACTTGTACCAAATGAACACCAGGGCATTGAAACATTGTAAATGTACAGTGCCTACAACAACACTCCATTGGCGCCCAGCTCACTTCTCTCTGTAGTCCCAGTCAGAATCCGAGTGAGGCTGCTAGCTCCATCTGCACAGCTTCTGACTCCTCTCATGGTTCCTGTCAATCCCATGCCCACCAGCAGCTTCGTGGTCTCCATCTGGATTGGATGTTTTTCTTCACTTTTCCTGCTCCTCACCCAGCAAGCAGAGGGAACACTGCAAATCTATTTTTCCCTTGTCTTTCACAAGCCTCATCCTTCCATCCTGTGCCAAATCCTTGTCCAACTCCCTGACCTCATCCAGTGTCGGCATTTCCTTATCCTGTACTCCATCCTGGTGGGCTTTCTGATATCTCTCTCTCTCTCACACACACACACACACACACACACACACACACACACAGTGTCTGTGTCTACCGAAGAACCTCTGTGTTTCTGAGTTTGCATTTCTTCCCAGCATGCTCTGCTTCTAATCTGCAGTCAGAACTCTCCTCAATATTCAAATACTGCATCCAGTTACCTCTTCCCTGGCTGCAATATCCTACAGGTTTAAGAGCATCAACATTACGGGATTTTTTTGTTAATTGCTTTCCATCCTCTCCCTCATCTGAACATGATTCACCGAGGCAGGTGGCTTCTGGTGGTGCTTACTGTTGCCATGACAAAGGAAACCATTTCTTTCCTCCCCACAACCGGCAGCTCACAGCCACAGCCCTGCTGTTGTCCTGAGCTTCGCATTCTAGGGCCCAGAACAATGTGGAGTGGCGCTAGGCACTGAATGTGGGGGTTATTGTTGGCAAGTCTAGGCTAGTGCCTGTCACAACTGCTGTCACGAAACACTGCCGAGCACATCTCTTCTGAAAACTGCGGAGCAAATGGAAAATGACCTGCCGTCGCATCTGTCATGAAGCTGTGGGATCTGTGACCCACACAAGTGTCTAAGTGTCAGGGAGCCTGCAGAGAAGTCATCATGACATGAGGATATCTGCAGAGAAAGGGAGCGCCACCAGGAATTACGTGTCCACTCCAGACCCCAGCCAGTGAGCATCCTCATAGAAATGGAGCTCTTGGCCACCTTTGAGATGTTCTCAAAACATCTTAAAGAAAACTGGGAGGCAAGTCATTTTTTTTTCTTCATCAGCACAGACAAGGACTACTGTTCCTGAAGGATTTATGGGAGAATCCATTTGGCATAGAAACTGGCTCCATGATAGTGTGGATTGTTTTTTTTCTGAAATACAGTTTGGGGAGCGTACAGTATACCAAGAGGAGTATAAAGTGTTGCCCCACCACAATATCTCATGAGATATGAGTCAAATCAGCGATAAAAGAAGTCTCCCAGGTTAACTGGGGGATGGGAGAGAAAATACTCTGTTGCAATGGTTTGGATCTTAAATAACTTCCAAAGATGTGTGCAAAAGAACAGGGTGTCAGCCAATAGCGAAACCTGTAGAAGTGGGGCCAGCTAAGTGGAAGGACAGTCAGTGTGGGCATTGTGGGAAGGGTAGTGATCCCTCAGCTCCTCCTCCCCGCTCATTGTTTCCCAGTTGCATGAGGCATGTGTCTAATTTTGCCAAAGCATGCCTGTCTCTGTGGTGGGCCAGATCAATGTGGACCGAATGCTCTAAAACTGTGAGTCAAAATCATTTCCTCCTTTACATTGATTATCTCAGATACATCATCACAGTGACAGAACCTAACACATCCTTTAAGCAAAGCAGGTCTCTAGTGATCTCCTGAGCAAACTGGGAGGGGAGGAGAGAGGATGGAAGGGGAGTGGGGAGGAGTGAAGGGGAGGGTGGAGGAGAACATGAGGGAACAGGATGGTCAAGTTAGGGAAGGACAGAGAAGGAGAGCAAGGAAAGAGATGTCTTGATAGAGGGAACCATTATGGGTGTAGCGAGAAACCTGGCACTAGGGAAATTCCCCAGAATCCACAAGGATGACCCCAGCTAAGACCTGGGTGCCTGAACTGGCCTTGCCTAGTAATCAGATTTATTAATTTTTACTATAGAACCCTCATCCAGTAACTGATGGAAGCAGATGCAGAGATCCCCAGCTAAACACTGGGTCGAGCTCCTGGAGTCCAGTTGTAGAGAGGGAGGAGGGATCATATGAGCAAAGAGATCAAGAGCACGATGGGGAAACCCACAGCACAGTTGACCCGGGCTAGCAGAGCTCACTGAACTCTGACTGGCAGCTGGGGAACCTGCATGGGACTAAACTAGGCCCTGTGAATGTGGGTGACAGTTATGTGGGGTCCACTAGAAGTGGAACCAATATTTATCCCTAGTGCATGAACTGGCTTTTTGGAGCCCATTCCCTTTGGAGGGATACCTTGCCCAGCCTAGATACACAGAGGAGAGCATTGGTCCTGCCTCAAGTGATGTGACAGGCTTTGTTGACTCCCCATGAGAGGCTCCATCCTCTCTGAGAAGTGGATTAGGGGGAGTGGAGTGGGAGGGAAAGTGGCCTGAGGAGAAGGAGGAGAAATAGAGGAAACTGGGATTTGTATGTAAAATAAAAAGATTGTTTAAAAAAAATTTGAAAAAGAAAAGCAGGTGTCATGCTTAGGAGTAGATGGCCAACACAAAAGAGACTACATGGTGTGTGTAGGGGGGCATGGATGCATGTGCTTTTTTATTTTATTCACATAATTAAAATTTCTAGATTATATTTTTATTAATTTTTTAAAAAAATATATAGTTGGATCATTTTTCTTCTCTCCTAACTCCTCTCAGATCCTGTATTCAACCCAACACTGTATTCTATATTAAAAAACCCACAAAACTCACAGACAAAAATCAAAACAAGCAATCAAAAATTAAGATAAAAATGAAGTAAAAATTGCATAAAACAAAGATCCATGGAATTTGTTTCATGCTAGTCAAATACTCCTATGCCTGAGGTCTGCCCTGGAGTGTGATGACACTCCACCGTAGAACACATATTTTCCCTTTAAGAAAGAGAAAGAACATAAAATTAGATGGGTAGGAAAGAGGTAGGTTCTGAGAGAAATTGAGGGAGAGAAAGATTATGATGTAAACATATTGTGTAAAAATGTTTTAAAATCAGAAAAGAGGGAGAGGACAGTTAACTGAAAAAGAAAATTTCGAAATATATCTCTCATTAAAGATAATATGTGTCCAGAATCACAGAAAACGACAACTTAAGACGTTACAGAGATCAACAGATCATGGGGCGCCTAACCCTAGTGCATCAAACCCTCTGATCCCATGGCTAGAGAACCCTGAGGAAGAGGCTTTAGAAAGATGCCGAGAGCCAAAATGCCAGGAAGTCTGCTGTGGAGCATGCTCTCAAAGAAGCGGCTGTGAAGACAAGCCTGGACCAATAGCAAAGATCAAAAGCCATACTGATATGGAAGGGGGAAGATTTGAGGGATCCCACGTCTAGAGAAAGAACTTTAAGTGACTCTTAAAGACGGAAGGGAAAAGAATCAGCCCCTCCCAGGGATTAGTCTCCTTATTGGTTGCCCTATGCGGAGTGGCTATCTTTGAAACCATATACACAACAACAAAAACAGACGCAAAAGTTCCATTTATATGTTCGCATAAACATACATAGCACACATGTGTAACAAATATAATCACAGAAAAAGAGACAATAAACTCGAGAGCAGAGGGTATGGGAAGGTTTTTCCAGGTTGAGTAACTGGAAGGGGCTAAAGGGAGGACAGGGGACAGGGAAGTACTGTAATTCTATTTCAATTTGAAACACTTAAAAATGTTTGGCCAGCATAAGGAAATTTATAGCGTTCAACTCAACTACATAAATAACCTAGTTGAAACTTGGGCAACATATTAGATCAATAGTTTTCTGAAAGTTTAGCAATGATATGTGTTGGCATCCTGTGGGAACACCGGACCCTTCAGTTATTGCTAGTGGGAAAAGAAACTGGTAGGCGTTTTGGAGTTTAGTTTAGTTTAGTTTAGTTCTTAATAACTTAAACATAGATTTGCCATCTGATCCAGCAATCCCAACTTTCAAATATCTTCCCAGGAGAAAGGCAGAGGCATGCCCACATAAGCACATCTCTGCAAATGTTGCCAGCATTATTCATCAGCGGTACGGAGGAAACAACCCTAAGGGAAAGAGCTAGACATCAGAGATGATGCAGTGTTGCCCAGGTTCTACTTGGTCTTAATCATAAAATCCCAGAGCCAGACATTTAGGCAAATGCTGAAAGATCATAGAGAGAAAGGAGAAAACCACAGCCAACTCTTTCACTGTTAACTTCCCAGCCAAGAAAGGGCTGAACTACTGTCTCCTTCTGCCTTATAGTCCTCTCTCTGCCCAGCCATATCATTTCCAGTCTGTCTGTACAGTCCTCCAGACCTCTATGGTTAATGAGTGGCTAGATCTGCCCTCTGATCTTCAGCCAAGCTTTATTTGTTTGGGTACAGACAAGATATCCCCACAATGTAGAGTGTGATTCCCTTCATACAGAGGCAGTAAATCTGTATGGAGAGATGAGTGATCAAAATTTGCCTAAGTCTACAAAGTGGAAACACTAAAAATTTGCTTAAAGAACCTTTTTGTTATGTCTGACTGCATACACATACTAAAAATCATTAAACTTTATTCTTAGGATTGATAGTTGTGATGTGCATAAATTATGCAACAGTTTATTTTATAAAGGTGAAAAAATCCACGTATTTCCATCTTTCAGCAGGAATGAGAATCAACAGTGTTTTAATCTTATTTAGGAACAAAGAAGAAAATATCAAAATGTGTAAGATCAATGATAGCAGCGTTTAATACATATTAATCTTATGCACACGTTGTCCGTTCAACTGATGCTAGCATTTGGATTTCAATATCGCCCCACGGGCCTGTGTGTGTCAAGTGTGGTGACTAGCTGTTGCTACTGTTGGGAGGCAGTGGGATCCCGCGGAGGGCGGGGCACAGTGACGAGAAGCTAGATCTCCTGGGGCAGTCTTCTCCTTTTCCTCTCTCATTTCCTTCTCTGAAGTTGGTTGTCCCAGGTGTTGTCTCACAATGGCAGAAAGCTGACCCTCCCTTCTGGATCCTCCCAGCTTGCCTATGAAATGGGTACTATCACCTCACCCCTAGACATGGGAGATGAGGTCTAGGGGAACTTAAGTGCTCAGGTTGGTAGAGTCACAATCGGGACACCAGCAGCAACAGGATGACCTCACCCTCTGCAGGGCATTCACACAAATTGTCGTCTCTTTAAAATCAAACGTTCTTATAATGGTGTTCTCTGGAGAAAATAGCTCCTTACTTTGGAGTTGTAGCTAAAATTCCTTCTGGGGAAGAGAGAAGCAGCATTTACTCCCACCTACAATTCCAATGAGAAATCAAGTTACATTCCACCAAAACTCATTCTGAGGAACCAATGAGTTTGGTAGGCTTACTTACAAAACGACAGGTGTAGGCTTATGGGCAGAAAGATGAGTGACTTTAATAAAGCAGCCACACTGAGATCTATATGTGCAACATGCATGTTGACTCCCCCATGGCTGGGTAGATGGTGCACCTGACCTTGTCTTTTCCCACCTATGCTCCAGACACCTCACCTATACTATAGCCCTTCCTAAAGGACATTGAGGCCAAGTGTAATGAAGGCAGAATTGCCTGCCACCAGTTGGAAAGGTAGGGCTGGATACTCAGTGAGGGTCTCCTGACTCTCCCTACCCCTTCTTCTAAGAGAATAGATCAAGAATCAACAAACTCAGTAATGATGATCTTCGTTATAATGATCTTTTGTGAAAAGCCTTAGCTAGACACTTGAAGATGGTAGCAGTGTGTCTCTGTGGCTAGTCCTGTACAGTGTTTTCCCAAGCCATTCTTCTGGTTCTCATAAGAGTCCCTGAGCACTGGAAGGGTAACTTCTCACTCTGAACTTGTTTTCCCCAACTGCAGTGAGACGCTGAACCCTCATGCCATCTCCTGAGCACCTCTGGCTCTGGAGCACAGCTGTTGTGGGCAGCGTGTGTGGAATTCCTCTTCCTACAGACCACAGATGAGGAGAAGGAAAACAGAAGATTATACCAAAGAGCAGTGATGACCCATGATTGTAAACCCAGGCACGGCAGGGGGGATGTCCAAGAAGCCCTGGGTTGACACTGTGGCCCACTTGTTGCAAAGCCATCCACCAAACCTGCTGCTGGAGGGGGGGGGGTGTCTAAGTTTAGAAAATCATCTCTACTCTCTTGCAGGAGAGAAAAGTACCGTGCTTGGTGGTGGTGGTGGGATAATGACCCATCCCTGATACTGAATTGCTCCTGTTTCATCCCAGAGGCCTTCTGAGGACCACCTGAGCTTTAAACCCTTCCAGAATGCCTAGGGTACAGGATTGGACTTTCTGTCTTTTTCTTTCTTGTTTTAGAAACTCAGGCTCAATTCAAATCTTGTAATATTTAATCCTCAAGGAACCCGGTGAGACCTCCCCCTCTGCTTTACATTTCTCCTGTCTTTCGTCTGCTCTCCGACGACAGGGACACTCTTTCCATGCTCTGTGTTACTCAGATTCTCCAAAGCCTTCCACGCCATCCAGATTCTGCTCCACCACCAGGCCCAGCAAGTCTCCAAGCCTGTCTCAGGGTCCTAACTGAGTCCAGTTCTTCCTTAAGTCTCTGGAGAACATTCTCCTCTCAGGGCCTGTCCCTCATATCTGGTTCCCTCAGGAGTGCCTATTCCTATTCTCTATCATCCTCCAGATGCTGATGCACACAATGACCTTCTCTAAGGATGGCCAAGCATGTGTAATGGCTCGTATGAACCAGTCCATCTGCGACTTTGTCATCATTCTAGCACTGAATATTCTGACTATCATAGTCCCCTACTTCAGTGCACCACCTGGAACCACGATAGGGCACGGGTCTGGGGATTAAAGAGCACACAGAGACATGGGTCACTCTTCAAACAAGAATGCCAATATTTATTTCAAGGCGGCTTATAGAGGGCTCTCCTTGACTAATGACCACGCCCTAGCTCTCAGGATGTTTCAGCTGCAAGCCCACCAGAAACCACTCCCCTGCCATCAGGAACTCATGAGGGTCTTGTGCTCAGAGCCCACGGCAGCTGCAAGCACAGGAAAACAAACTGCTCCAGGAGGCAAGGGGGTCATAGAAAATTCAGGATCTGAGGTTCCGCAGTCCCCAACAGTAAGGGGTCTTAACAATGATCTGCTGTGGGAGACTTTGGTAATCAGACCATTCTTAAGACTCCTTAACTAACAGGATGCGTTATGAGTTTTCTCTTCCTCTCAAAAGTCAGACTCAAGGGGTGCTCTGTTGCCTCTCTTTCTCCCTTTTCCTCTTTGTCACTTGCCTCCCCCACAGATTCGAGTTTTAGGAGTTCCAGGATGGGCTCTTTAACACAGATCTGCTTTGGGACCTTTAACCTTGGCCCTTAGCTGAGGGAGGCAGCAGCTCTCTCTATTAGCTGGTTGGAATGCAGGACTGGAGGCTAACACAGAGGATGCCCAGCTCTTTTTTTGTGGTAGTTTCTCCCTTACACCTGCAGTCTCCCTCCAGGCTTGCTACGCGGTCCTCAGCTAGCTCTCTCATTATGCACAGCAGTGACCAGGTTTCTCTCCAGCTGCTTATTGATCCCTCTGCCCCGGATGCACTCGCTACTCTCGAGGCTTGTAATGAGTATCTTCTTTAGATTTTCAGCTCTTCTCAAAGCATCTCCATACATCCTGGGTTGCCCCTGCTCATTGGGCAGGCATGCCGTGTTATACAACATAGAAAAAGAATGCCATCCTATTTCTCCCCCAGGATCCACTGCCCAACTGGTCTCACCTTAGTTACTCTCTGCACATTCCATGTCCTTGACACTAGTCCCGCAAGCTCTAAGGGGAAAAACCACCATGCCAAAATTCTGTTTGCAAACATCCTTTTCTGCAACTTTGTTTCAGTTGTCTGTCTCATTCTGAGTATCACCCTAGCACTTCCAAACCTCGCTTCAGTTGTTTCCTAAGGAGACATAAACAATGTCTCTAGTCCCTGTGACAAACTGAGGTATGATTCCAACAAATGCCACTTTGGGAATCTGATGGCTTCAGTAGGTTAACTTACGAAGAGTGGATAATGGGTTATGGGGAGGAGCATGGGTGACCTTAAAAGAGCTACCCTGGAAGGGCTGCCCCTGATGTCGATGGTTCCCCAGGGTTGTGCAGATGGGCTCTCCCTTCCCAAGCCCTTTCCCACGTGCATACTCTAGCTCTTCCCTGGAACCCGGAGCCCACAGGCAATTACTGCAGAATTGCAAAGAAGTGACTCAGAGGAGTGTCTGTGTACTCGGGGTTCCATGCCCCTCCGTACCCCCTACTTCTTTCAGGAAACATCAGCAGCCACCAAGTCCAGCTATGGTCATTCGTGAGAGGCCCAGCTGAACCCCTGAAGTCGACAGCAGTGTGGCTTAGAGGAGAGGCTCACACAACAGAGGAGTCTCATGTCTGTCATCTGTAAATGTTTTCCTTGCTGCCATGCTGCCCCAGTGCCCGGACTCTCCCTTCCCAATCATCCATTACCGGCATCCATATCTTCACTCCAGTGTTACTGCCCAGCTCCTCCCCGTCTCTCTGCTCATGCTTCTAGAAGGCAGCCATCGTGTAAAACAGTCCAGCATCCTCTTCCTATAGATAGGAGCTCTAGAGGAACATGAGCAGCTTCTTTTTCATAGACCATCTTTTAGAAAAGAATGTACTAAGAATTTTCTGTGGATCCTAATGGACTCACAGATTTGGTCATTTCCTGGGACATTATTTTCTCCTCTCTCTGCAATTCTTCCATGTAGTACAACTAACTCACCATTGAAAAGTTTTTCTATTCAGGTTGCCCCCCCAAAACCAGCTACTTGCAAATCCCAGGTGCGTTTTGGAATCCTCACAGCAGTTGACTTGGTTCATGTCAACAAGCTCAGACTGTCTGTAGACACTCCATGGGGCTGCGGCTCCACATGTCAACAGCACCATCTCCCATTATCACCCTGTGTTCTCTCTGGAGCCATCGTCTCGGATGGAAACTCCGTCCAGCCTCTGTCGCTTGCCCTCTCTCCAGTCAAGGCTATAATTAGAAAGAGTGACTCTATCTTAGCTGCTTCTGAAGTCTTTATTCTGTGTCTGTCTTAGCTGCCACTTCTTTTCTGTGCTATTGGAGAGTGAAGCCAGGGCAGTGTGCATATTAAGCAATTATTCTAAACCTGAGGTTTCATTATGGGAAATCCTACATTTTCATCCGACATCTTCCATTTCCTGCATTTACTTTGTGATCATGCCTCAATTATTTTCCCTATTTCCAATTTTTCAGTAACCCATCCATGCTGAAAATACCTTCTCCACTAGTCTTACTGCATGGATTCTTGTTGTGGTATGAGTGTGTCCTCCGGTAATACATATGGTGAAACAGAGTCTCCAAAGTCAAGTGTTAATGAACTTGAAGGTAGGGCTGCTGATGTAATTAGTTAAGATGACAACTCACACAGTGGCTTTTGTGACTTTATAGGAAGAGGTAAAGGGTTGGGGAGATAGCTCACTACGTGAGAGCATTGGCAGTGAAAGTAAGAGGCTCTGAGTTCAAATCTTTTGCATCAATATAAAAACAGAACATAGCCACCTGTGCCATCCACGTGTTTGTTTTGTCTTGACATGCAATAGCCTCTATCAAGTTATGATGCAGAAAACACAAACAACAGAAACACACCCCTGTTATCTGATACTGGCAATATCTCTGAACTAAATAAACCACTATTGTTTATTAAGTACTTAATCTTAAGTATTTTATTATAGTAATAGAAAAAGAACTAAGACACAGACATATAGAAATTAGTGAGGTCACATCTGTCTGTAAGTAGGAACCTCACCTATGGTTTTCAATGCTCTGTTCTCTGGGCAGCCTGTCTGAGAGAGAGGCTTTCTCCTCTATAGTACTATAGCATCTGATGCACATTTGTTAAACCCTCACCTCTGTATATTTGTGCGTTTCTCTTCTCCATTTTGAAATTGTTGAGAGTGTCTCTAAGGTAGAAACTGCATCTGTATCTTTCTTTGTATTTCTAACATTTGGCACCTTCATTATCTCAGAGTTGTAGCTTGAGCCCTGCTTCTCAAATTCCCACCTCCATTCCCTTCTAAACTTCCACTCCAACCTCCACTACCCATGACTCAATCAGTGTAAAGGAGGATGGGTAGGAGGCTGCTGTAGTTTGGGCATAGAGTGTCACTAAAGATACCAGTACTGGACTTGGTCTCCAGCCAGGCACTAATGAGAAGTAGTGATTAACAACAGGGCCTGATGGGAACTCTTCAAATTGCCTAACCATATCAAGAATTATAGGAGCCCCTCCTCTTCCTCTCTTCTGTTGCTTCCTGGCTTGTGGTGAGTAGCTTTGCCCTGCTGTGTGTATGTTTCAGTCATGGTGTGTCCTGCCTTCCCACAGGCACAAAAGCAGTGAAGACAATTGCCCATGGACCGGAACCTCTAAAATGTGAGCCACAATAAACCCATTCTCTTATAAGTTATTTGAAGTATGTCTAGCACAGGAAAAGCAATGACCATACCTTCCCGGTTTCCGGAACTCACTGACGATAAGGATGGTCTGAGGATCCCTTCTGTTTCCATGCAGACATGAAAACATGTAGACATAAAAACATGTAGACATGTGTGTACTATGCACTGGCTGAACAAAACTTTGTTGCTCTGTCAAGAAACACACATCCACTGGTGCAATAGCGGCATGACTGCCAGTGGGGTAACCAGCTGTTTTCTGATCTGATTTCAGGCCTGCTCCACAAACAGGAGAGAATTGTTCCTAGTAATTGTCCCTGTGGTCAAAAGTGATGTCGAGGGAGTTTGGGAGGCTCTAGGCTCTCTTCTACGACTGTAGTTTTACTAAGTAAACCTGGTAATTTGCTTTGTACTTTTTACCGTTTCTATTTTTTTGTTTTAATGTTGTTTAATTATTGAATACCTTTACATAACAGAATGAAAGCCCAACAGAAAATTTATTGTGCTTACTTGTGCATTATAGGTAACCCAAGTGTTATCACTAAGCACTTCCTCCTTTATGACATTCTGATTATTTCCCTTCATATTCAGTTGATATCGTATGAAATGTTACTAAGTGTTAAATTTTTCTGTGAATTTTGATGCATGTCCTTGAAACTTAATTTTCTTTCTTAAAAAAAAATCTTTATTCTTCTCTCATACATTGCATGCCAACCACAGATGCCCCCCTCTCCACTCATCCAAGTCATTCCTCCTCCCTTCCCTTTTTCCCAAGCCAGAGCCACTTCTACTCCATTTCCCTTCAAAACAGAGCAGGCCTCCCAGGGAAAAGGCATTGAACATGTCCTAACAGATTCAATAAGACTGGTGCAAACCCTCATAGTAAGGCTGGTTGAGGCAACCCAGTAGGAGGAAAGAGGTTCAAAATTTAGGTTAAATTCAGAGACACCCATTACTCCTGTTTTGGGGAGCCCCACAAGAATACCAAGCTATTCACCCATATGGTATATTCAGAGGACGTAGCTCAGACCCATACAGGGTCCATGTTTGTGCCTTTGGTCTCTGTAAGCCCTTATGAGCCCTGCTTAGTTGATTCTGTTGCCTTTGTCCTCTTGGTTGCCTTGACCCCTTTGTCTCCTGCAATATTTACTCCCCCTCTTCTGAGGGGTTCCTCTGGCTCACTGGCCACTGTTTTACTATGAGTCTCCGCATCTGCTTCCATCAGTTTCTGGATGACACCCCTCTGGTAACAATAGGTAGAAACTGGAAAAATCCATAGATTTCCATGAATAGAAGGATGGATAAAGAAAATGTGGTACATTTACACCATGGAGTATTACTCAGCTGTTAAAAAAAATGACATCATGAAATTTGAAGGCAAGTGGATGGAACTAGAAAAAAATCATCGTGAGTGTGGTAACACAGACCCAGAAAGGCAAACATGGTATGTACTCACTTATAAGTGGACATTAGCTGTTAAGTACAGGATAATCATGCCAAGGCCCACAGACCCAGAAAGGCCAAGTAACAAGGGGGACTAGGGGTGAGGACAACAGATCTCCCTGGAAGGGAAATTAGAATAGATTTTATGGTGCGGACTTGGGGTGGATGGGAATGGAAACAGGAGGGATTAAACTGACTTTTAAAGATATATATTTATACTCATTGATGAGTGCTGCTCTTAGCTTTGGTCAGATAATCTTCTAATTTTCAGTGGGCAGTAGTCAATGCAGATTCATAACCTATTGAACTACTTAGACTAAGTGATTGTGGCGTGCTCAGCCATAAATGGGACATCTGTATCACCCCTAAATCAAGATTTAGGGAATATACTGGAAAAGGAGTCAGAAATGACTTAAGAGCTGGAGGATGAGATGGAATATTGTGAAAGACTATTTTCTGGACATGGCATAACTGCTGTTCCCATGAACTCAGCAGCTGTGCTTGCCTACGTAGGATCTGTACAAGACTGAGCCCATGAGCAGTGCAGCACAGACCTGAGAGAGGCCGCATATAACTATTTCTCCCTCTGGAGCTATGGCAGTTAATGGTTGCTATAGGAAGAAGAATCATATCCTTTTGTGGTTTAGCAACTGGTAAGTTACCTTTGCTCAAGTAAATAACTCCCCACACTTATGCCATGCAAGGAACCCTAGTTAGATGCATTGCCCCCCCACACACACTGTGAAAATAGGAGGGGAACACCTGTCAGGAAGGAGAAATAATCCAGTGGGTGATAGAGGCAGACTAGTGGGGTTAAAGTGGCTGGATTTAGCATGGTATATATGTAGGAAATTAAAAATAATAATAAATTGACAATATTCTGGACCTAGTCTTTGCCTGGTAAGGTAGGTGTGTCCTGTGTACCTAGGCTGAACAACTGCTCCTGAGAGAGGTAATGGCCTTGAGTGTAATGATGGGGAGGGTATCTCATGAGAATTCCAAAGGCACTATCCCCACAACCAGGGGAGAAACACCTGTGAGTGAGGCGATACGTTCACGGAGCAGAGCAGATGCTCCCAGCGGAGCGTGCAGCTGGGTGGAGCAGAATGCGCTTTCCCAGGGTCTAAGTGGGAAGTCAGGGGAGAGGGAGAGCGGGGTTGCGAACTTTTGGTGTGTGTGTGATTTATGGAGCTGCTTAGGTGTGACTAGCGGCACAAATGTGGGATTTGGTGAAGGGCTGCTGATCTCAATGCATGCCTAAGACATAATCTATATAGCTATTCTTCAGAATACCGAGGATTGTAGGTGGGGGAGAATCAATCTCTATGGGATGAATGAATGAACGCACATTTGAATAAATAAACACACGACATAGCATTAACATAACGTTCTCTCTTTCCCAGGGAATACTGGGGAGGACCCGCCTCGTTTGGTTTTCTCTTGTGCATTGAAGTCTTTTGTGGGTGATGTTTATTTTAGTTTACCTATGCACTTATTCTTGTTTTCCAGCTATTTTAAGCTACACTGCTTTAAAAACATTGGTGCAGATGTCACCAGAAAAACAAGCTAACTTTTGTCTTCCTAACTGTGTCAGTACATTTCTCTGTTCACATTCACTGCTAATGGAATGTTGGGTAAGGACAAGCACATTAACAAGGGATAGCGTGCCACAGAATAAAAAGGGACAGGAAAAAGAAACAGACCCAAACTCAAACCAGCAAGCAGTTTCTTCATACTCTCTTCTAAATGAGTATTTCTTGGCATTTAGAAGACAACTAAATATGGATTTCCAGGGAAAACTTTCAATACTCTACTACTGTTGGAAGAGGGGTCGCTTGTTGGTTCCTGGCTGCCTGGCTAGCTTAGACCCAAAATAATCACACAGAAACTGTATTATTTAAATCACTGCTTGGCCCATTAGCTCTTGCTTCTTATTGGCTAACTCTTATGTATTAATTTAACTCATTTCTATGAACCTGTGTATTGCCACGTGACAGTGGCTTACTTGCAAATTTCTGGCATGTCTGACTCTGGCGGCGGCTCCATGGCGTCTCTCTAACTTCACCCTTCTTTCTCCCAGCATACAGCCTAGCTTTCCCTGCCTAGTTCTGTTCTCCCCTGCCATAGGCTCAAAGCAGTTCTTTATTCATTAAGCAAAGCAACAGATAGAAGGACCTCCCACTCCATATTGTCTTTTGTATGAAGAACTTCCATATGAAGACTTGATGCCTGCGGCTAATCCTCACAGCACCATACCTGTTTCTCTGGGCTGCTTCCAGTCATGCAGAGATCGTGCCTGGCTGCTTTTTTCTAAGCCTATTTTCTTTCCTTCTCCTTCTTCCTTTTCTTTTTCCTCCTCCTCCTCATATTCCTTCTTCTTTCCATGCAGGCCTCTATGGATACAGAACATATAGGGAAGAACACGCTATCACTTTTGTTCTCTGTGAAGCCTAAGTCCGGAGCCTCGAGCCCCTGGGTGTCTTCTGTGCTACAGGAGGACTTTGTTCCTGGCAGAAGCCTCTTTGGGTTGAAGCTCATTAGGATTGAGTAAAGTGAGATATGTTAGCTTTGCTTTGGTTAACATCTTCCTCGTATGAAATCTTGGTGCTTTCTCACTTTGTTTTATATTGTGTTTTGAAAGTTTGTTTGAGACATCCTTGTCCCTCTTGCTGAAGACACCATGCATATCAGAAACAGAGCCAAGAGGCTCCAGACCTGCAGTTGACATCCCTGCTTGATGACAAGTTTTCACAGTAGCAGAAGGTGCCATTCAAGCTTCAGAAGGATGGAAGCAACCAGCAACCCTACCCAGCTATGACTCCTGTGAACCAGATCAATGACAAGATGGTACAATACCCCAGGAGTGGCAAGTGTTCTTGGCAGTAACTGATAATACTCTAATTGGTCTTATGGCCCACTCAGCAAGAGAGAAATCATGCCTGGTAATGGAACTCTAGCCAACTACCCACTGCGACTAAATCTACAACTATCACTTTAATAAGCCAACACAATCACTAAATGCATTCTGAACATTTTCCCTGACTTTCACAGATATGTGTAGCCCCTACTCTTCAGCAAAGAAATGTCTCTTTACAACAGATGGACATCATTATAGAAAACACGATCAAATGCAGAGTCCTGGTGAACATATCAACAATACAGCTGCCACAACTAAAGTTCACAAAATATTGTGGAAGAAGAGGTGGAAATATTGTACAATGCAGAGAATCAGGGAGCTTGCTGTGAGCCTCTGTCTCCTAGTAATATCTGGAGCTACACCCAGAAAGCCTAACCAACATAACTGCCTGACCATGAACCTAACAAGGACAACAATAATAGGCATGTCAAAGAGGAGAGGGAAAAACTCATGAGACCCCATCCCCACAGAAAACCACAGGCAACTAAGGAAGGCTGACAGCAAAAGAAATAGTTTTATCCAGGGAAGAGCCCACCAATTGATCATCCAATATCAAATGGTCAACTTTGAAAATATATATACAATTACAGCGTACAGACCAAGCATGTTTTATTTAGGACTATTTATCTATATAAATATATGCATATTACCGCAATGGACAAAGAAGATGTGATTTTGAGAGACAACAAGGAGGGGTTTATGGGAGAACTTGGAGGGAGGAAAGGAAAAGGAAGGGGAAATGCTATAATTATTTTATAATCTCAAAAACGGAAAATTTATGGCTACTAACTTGCATATACAGAGGACACCTAAAAGAATACTTAGATCTAAAGAGAAGGATAACACTCAGGAAGACACAGGGAACAAATAGACAGTAACAAACAGACAATTAAAAGAGGTTCAAGAGAACAATGGGCATCAATGCACATCATGCAGCCATAACTCTTAATAGTAATAATCTCAATACCCAATAAAGAGACAATAGGTGACAGACTGGATTAGAAAACAGGATACATATTTTTTGTTACCTCCCAAAAATACAACTCAACACTGGATGTGGACACCACCTCAGGGGAAAAGGATGGAAAGTATTCTTTGCAAATAAAACTAAGAAGCAGGCAGATAAAGCTATTCTAATGTCTGACCACACACGTCAAGACAACGATAGTAAGTAAAGTAAAAACTATTAGGATAGCCAAACTTTAACTTTATAAGCACTAAATATAGATACACATGATTTTATAAAAGAAGTATTAATAAATAAAAAAAGAGTAGTGATAGTTGTACAAACTACAAGCCAGCTGGATATAAACATAACAGAGAAGCATTTGTGATAATGACATCATAAATCAAATGGACCTAACAGGCATATCTGGAACATTCCATCCTTATACTAAAGAATATACATTCTCTTTAGCCCATGGGATTTTTTTTCTAAAACTGATGATAAAGGAAGTCTCAGTATAAACAGGAAAGCTGAAACAGCATCCTGCATCCTGTCAGAAAGGAATGAAGCAGGGTATTGATGAGAACAGAAACTACACAGAACGCAAACGCATGGAAATAAACACCACCCTGCCAAATGGTGATCAAGTCAAGGAAGAAATCAAGAAAGGAATTACTTGTTTTCTATGATAAAATGAAAGTGAAAGCACAACACAGCAAAATCTGAGACACAAAGAAGGTAGTCCTAAGAGGAAAGGTTACCCAACAAGTGCCTGTGCCAAACTTGAGAGAGAGTTTATAATGTAATGATTGCTATATTTAAATTCCTTAGGAAAACAAGAACAATGCTCACCCACATCTGACCCAACAGTACCCTGGAAGAGATCCTCAAAATCAAGGCTGAAATGATAAAAATGGACAAAACAATCCAAGTCAGCAGTGAAATAGTCAATTCTTGAAGAAATTAACAAGATTGTAAACTTTTAGTCAAGTTCACCAAAAGAGGGAGGAACAATACCCAAATTAATAATATAAGAGACTAAACTGGAGACACTAATACACATTCTAAAGAAATTGATTTGCAAGGATACACTATCAAAATATATATTTTACTAAACAGGAAAAGATGAAAGAAATGAATAGATTTCTAAGTGTGAATGACCCAACAAGGCTAAATAAAGATGAAGTAAATACTTTAATGAGATATAAAGGAACCAATGAGAAAGAACAGTTATTAAATATCTCACAATTAAAAAAAATACAGCTAGTTGGATTTAACCTAGAGATTTACCACACATTCAATGTAGAAACGACACTGAAACTCCAGAAATTATTCAGTAAAATAGGAAGGAACTCCTCAAAATTCCATTTATGAATTCATATCACTCTGACACCCAAACCAGATAATGATCAACAATAAAAGAAAATTATAAGCCAATCTCCTGATGAACACAGATGAACATTTTCTCAATAAAATCCTTGCAATCCAAATTCAAGAACATACAACATATATCATCTAAGTCTATCAGGTTCAACATACATTAATAATAACTGTAATCTACCACATACAGAGACTCAAGAAGAGAAATCACATGAATATTTCATTAGATGCAGGAAAAAAGCCTTTGAGAAAATCCAATATTTCTTTATGATAAAATCCATAGAAAATCTAGGGGTACAGGGGGCATAGTCAACATAACAAAGGTAAAATACAACCAAAGCCCTGTCAGTGTCTTACTAAATTGAGAAAAACTTGAAACATTTCTGTTAATTTCAGGGTCAAGACAAGGATGTCCACTCCTGTTCAATATAATTCTTGAAGTCTTAGCTAGAACAATGAGACAAGAGAAGGAGATAATGGGGGTACAGATAGGAAAGGAAGATGTTAAAATATCCTTATTGGCAAATGACATTCTACACATAAGAGACTCTAAAGTCTCCATTAGAAACCTCCTACATCTGAAGCCTGTGGTGGTGGCACATGCCTTTAATCTCAGAATTTAGGAAGAAGAGGCAGGTATATCGCTGAGTTTGAGGTCAGCCTGGTCTACAGAGTGAATTCCAAGACTGCTAGGGCTACACGGAGAAAACCCTGCCTCAAAACAACAAATAAAACTAAAACCAACAACAAAACCCAAAATAAATCAAGTCTAACCACCCCCTCCCCGAGAAAACACCTTCCTCTATCTGATAAACACATTCAGCAAAGCAGTAGGCTATAATATTAAAACACAAAGTCTGTAGTCTCCCATACACAAGTGATTAATATACAGAGAAAGAAATCTGAGAAACAGTAACAGTCACAACAGACTTCAAAATGTGTTTGAATAAATTATAACAAGAAAGTAGAAAAATGGATGATGAAAATTCCAAGTCCTCAAGGAAAGCAATTGAGGAAGATATCAGATGTTGATAAGATCTCCCATGCTCATGGATTGTCAGCATTAATTTTGTGAACCATCCTACCAATATATACCTACAAAGTCCACACACTCTCATCAAAATTTCAGCACAATTAATCTTTCATAGAATATTAAAAAAATGTAAACTTCATATGGAAACAAAACACCTGAGGTAGCCAAACAATTTTCAATAATTAAAACCCTGCTGGAGATCTTTGAAACCCTGGATTTCAAGTCATACTATAGATATATAATAATAAAAGGCTCAGCATAGATTAACATAAAATAGAAAAGTTGATCAATGGGATAGAATCTAGGGTCACATATAAACCCCCACACCAATGACTTTCCTTTATACCCACAGATTGTATCTGTCAATCGTTGTCTGAGAAACTTCTTTTTGTATTAGATGATATTTAACACAGACCCACAACCAATCAGTGTACAGAGCATAAGATGTCATGCTGCTCATCCCTTAGGGATATGTCTGTGTCACAGCCCTCTCCCCAAGGCTTAGGGATTATCTAGAAAGAAGTAGGAAGATTACAAGAGCCAGATGTGGGCTAATGACCACAGTATTTTTTGGTCACAACATGGCAACTGTACACATGAACTCACAGTGACTGTGACTGCATGCACAAGGGCATGCCCCACCCCCCAAATTCCAGCATGGAATGGGGAGGTAGGCATAAATCCTTATCCTTAACTGAGGAGCTATTGACAATTGACTGTTGCCGGGAGAGGGAGAGTGTGTCTTCAATAGTTCAGGTCCTAACAGGCTACTCCATGAAAACATGGGCTTCTCTAACTGTGTGCGGTGGGCTAACGATAAGGGCACATGAGATTGGGAAGGTGTAGTGTTAGAAACTCAGAGGAGGAGTTGGAGGGTTTAGTGGAGTGTGAACTTATATCACATTATATTCAGATATGCATCCACTGCTGGTGGGAATGCAAACTTGTGCAACCACTTTGGAAATCA
>JAQHUG010000279.1:203222-214007 GCA_028555095.1 Dicrostonyx torquatus | reverse complement strand
GTGCTGGGTCTGCAGGAAAAGACTGAGTTTTCTTCTTTAAGGGGGTTGACCACTAGGACTTTGACTATGTGCTCCTGTGACAACACAAATTGAACTTGTCTTTTAATCTTTTTTTGTGGGGGAGACACAAGAGTTGGGGGACAGGCCTGGGAGGACCTGGAAAGTGATCAGTGTGCAGCATGTGAAATTCCCAAATAGGCCATAAAAATACCATGTTAAGAAAAGAAAAGAAAAAGCAGAGTCCCCAAGAATTGAAGTGGGGCATGAGGAGAAGCTCCAAGCATGCTGCAGTGTGACAAAGAGTCAGTCTGAAGAAACAGGACTGGAGGACAAGCCAGATAATAGTGGCACTCTCTCTAAAGAGTCTTAGCCTAGTGCGGCAGCTGAGGGTACCTGGTAGAGAGTGGTGTTGGTGATGTCCGTGGGTAGCACAAAGAAATGGAGACTGGCTAGAATTTACACTGTGTGTGTAAATATTAGAGGCCCAGATTGTGGCCAGGATCACTGGACTCCCCCTAACACTGCCCAGACAGATGTTGCCCAGGGTTATCTCAAATTTGAGTTCAACCAAGTCTCCCGTCCCCAGTGCTGGGGTATCCACAGGTTTCTGTCAAGGTGGTGCCCAGCTCATCTGTTCTTCAGTGCAGGGCCTACACATTCCCTGCCCTCACAGGGAATCCTGCTGAAACAGTTAAGTGTGTTATCCTAGTAAAGTGTACCGTCGTCCTGTGATCAGGTCTGCATTTCAGCGGGCCTGTGGATTTGGACTGTGACCTTCACTGGTGCTCATCCTCAGAAGGAGCCCTCCTTTAGGTGAGAAGGCCTGGAGTTTTATCTCTGTGCTCTTTGGTTAGGCTCTGATACAGTGATTATCATTATATCATATCTGACACAGGATTATATTATTGCCTTTGTTAAAGGGATAAGGATTATCCAGGGTAGATTTCAAAATGATGTTCTTACTCTCCCCGCTGGAAACACATGGGATTTTTCTCTATTCTTCTCCGTGGAACTTGATGGTCGTTAGGCCTGGGACCCAGTACGTTTTAACTCTTAAGGTAGACTGTGCTTAAACTTCGGTCGTCGGCAAGAACTAATTGCCCCAGCATCTGCTGTCCTTGAGGTCAGCTTTTGCTCCCAGTGAGTTGTGGTTCCCTGCATCCATGTGTTTTTCTCTGCAGTTTTCAGAGTAGTTGTTTGCTTACGGGTGGTATTCCGTAGTTCAGCTGCTTCTCTGGAGAAAAGCGCGTGGCTGTCTAAGCTTCTTGCATATTTGTATGGAAAGAGATTGGAACTCTTTCTCTGGGAGGGAAAGGCAAAGCTCTTGAATGGCAGACCCTTGCTCCTGGAGAGCTCACCTCAGGCCAAATTAGCATGGTCTCACTGGACACAGTCACTGGTTTCTACTTTCTGGGTTTCTTGTTGCTACTTCTGGTTTTGGGAAACATCTGGAACCTGTGCTCCCAGTCGGAGGCCACTGTGATTCTGACTGGATGCAGCTGAAGGCATGCAGTCATTGCCATGCTGTGTGCATACTTGGGAGAATAGGTACCGATGCTTGCATTCTGACTGCTGTGGAGAGAAACCATACAAAGATGTTGTCTGTCATGAGAAGACAGGGCTTTCTCCATAAGGACTCATTTTAGCCAGTGGAACCATGGTGATATTAACTGCTTAACATTTAAAAATTGTCTGAGGCTTAAGGTGTGATACCTGCCAGTATAGCCCTGGTTTGGATATCCACTCCTTTCTGCACGTACAAGCTTTCTCTAAGGCTTTGAGCCTCCCAAAGATGACCGAATCCAGATGGTAGAGGGTCAGTTATGTGTATTTGTGGTTTTGCCATTGGTGTCATGTCCCCTGGAACTGGAGTTGTAGAGAGTTGTGAGCTGTCATGTGGGTCCTGGAAATTGCACCTGGGTCCTCTGGAAGAATAGTCAGTGCTCTGACTGCTGAGCCATCTCTTCAGCCCCCGAACCTTGTCATTCTTGAACACTGGTGCTGGTGTGCCCAAAAGGGTTTTGCGGCACCAAGAGATGGCAACTTAGTTGCCGTTAACTTTACCGACCTCTCCTGTGTGTTTATTGTTGATATAGATTTCAGGTGGGAACTGTCTCATCCGGACTAGCGTAAGGAGGAGCAAGGTGTCTGTGACAGGAGAAATACGGCCTCCAGAGGTCTTTCCTGTTCAGAAGGCAGAGACGAGACTGTGGGAGGTAGATAGGGTAACCAGTGTGGATTGAGCCAGCTAATGTTGATTGCTGGCTAGACAGGATTTACAGCAGCCATGGTAAATACACTTGAGTGTGTCTGTGAGAGTGTTTCTGCACAGATCTAAGGAAAAGGGAAGAGACACCCTAAATGCAGGCATCGCGTTCCACAGGCTTGGGTTTAGGGGTTGAATAAATATCAAAATTCAGCTCTTTGTTTCCCGTTTGAGGACACAGTATGAGCAGCTTCCTCATGCCTCTGCTGCCGCATAAACAGAGACAAAAAGAGCACTTTCTTAAGTCTTTGTTGTTGTTTTTGTTAGCTATTTTTGTCCCATTAGTAAGAAAGTAATCCAATATAGTGCTCTAACCACGCCCACTTAAAGCCTTGGGTGTTTGTCTCCACTGAACAGACAGGACACTAACGCTGACAGAGGCAGACGTACCGTGCTTTGTGGGACCCCAGAGGCCTCACTGGCGGACCATGATATAGGAGTAAGAATGAGGGTCAGGAAGACAGACTATTGGCTCATTAACAAGGCCGATGTGTATTTGTTCCTTTTGCTAACTGGTGGAGAACTTTGGAATGACTAACTCGGAGAAATTAATTAAGTGTGAGAATAGAGGCTCCGGGGAAGAACACATAGTAACTTGACTCCTTCTCTTTCCCTTTCCCGAGTGATTAGGTCATTTCAGAAGCCGTGATTAGATTCCCCTTTCTTCATGGCCTTCCCTAAACGCTCACTTGCAGATTTCCTTAGGCACGGGTCAGGTTCATTTACTTCTGCTCTGTGGTCTGCTGCCTGGGTTAGACTTCCCTTCTGTGTGAATGGCAGTCATGCCTGGTAGGACCACAGGCTCCCTGAGGGGCTTGTTTTGGAGATCCCTTTCGATTCTATTGTGAAGCCCCGTCTTCCTTCCCCTCTTTTGCCTTCTGCATTGCTCTTCGTTTCTCTCTATGTATAACTACGTAGAGCTGTGTTCTTACAACACTTACATAAAAGAAAGCATCCATCAAGGTGGAGAGTTGAGCAAAGGTCGGCGGGGCTAGGAAAGGCAGAATGTGGGGATAGAAAGATGTTGGATAAAGGAAGCAGCATACAGAGGGATTAACTGTAATGCCCTTGCTACCTGTTAGGTCACAAATATGCCCCCAAACCCACATTTAAAGCACTGTTTCCTGGCTTGGTGCTAAGAGGAGCTGGTGGAAGCATCAGGAGTCTCTAGTGACTCTTAAGTAATTTGGTGCACCCTTGAAGGGGATCACGGGGCTGCCATCTCTTCTTCTTCGTTTTTGCTCCATCATGTACTTTCACCATGGCGTGCTGCCCAAGCACTAGTCACAACAGACAGACCTCTCTGCTACTCACTGAAATCTCCCCAGTTGTGAGCTGCAGTAGTGTCCCTGCAATAGAGATTCCCCCCGCCCTTGAGTATTTGTTACAATGGCAGGGAAGAAAGTTACAATCTGTGCTGGTCAGATTTTATGTCAACTTGACACAAGCTAGGGTCATCTGGGAAGAGGGAACCTCAATTGTGGGCACGCTGTGGGTTATTTTCTTGATTGCTGATTGGTGTCGGTGGACCCAGCTCACTGTAGGTGGCGCCCGCCCTGGGCTGTTGATTCTGGATTGTATAGAAAAGCAGGTGGAGGAAGCCATGAGGAGGAACACTCCGCTCAAGGGATCCTGCATCATTTGAAAATGTGGTGTTCTTATGATGCATATACAAAGTGTCAAAACTCTTACTCCTTTCATCTGTCCTTTCCCTTGTCTTTTTGTGGAAGTTTGCCTCCAGGTCAACAGTTATACAAATGTGTATGCTGCTGTGAGTACGCCAGGGCTGGAGGTCGATTTACACACCTGACTCAGGACAAACCTTCCTAATATGTAAGAACTTATGAGCAGGTGTTGATATAGCTTAGTGGGGAAAGAAGCTTGCCCCCCAAATTGAAGACCCGAGTTCCATTCCTGGGATTCAGATGGTAGAGGGACAGTTAAGTGCTCCCAAGTTGTTCTCTGACCTCTATACATGCCAGACACAAAATAAGTAATCATAAAATATAAATAAAAATGAAATTCTGAGCTTCTGAAAGTCACAGGTGGAAGTATCAGGTATTGAAGGCAAACTTGGGCTTTATAGAAAGACCCTGTTGCCAAAACCAGCCAAACACGTGAAGGACAGGACTCGGGTAAATGTACATTCCATGGTGCATGTGCCCCCTTCCCCCAAATAAATCAGTAAACTGTAAAAAGATAAAATCAAATCAGAGGTGACTTAACTGCATAGAGGGAACATGCTGGGACATCAACCAATTTGGATGTTCTCTTAAAGGAAAATTCCTTCGTATTTGCCTAGAGTGAAATATTTAGTCTTTCTTCCGGTTTATTTCTCCCCAAATCTTTGTAACTATTTTTTTTGTTTGTTTTCTTTGTGCAAGCCTTTGAGTTTACTCTCCTGCCCCGGACTGGTAGAAATGGGAGTGCAGGTAATGGGGTGTGACAGATGCTCTATGTCATGTGACGGATGCTCTATTCATGCGCCCTCAGAGCTGCTAGCGAGGCTGATGGTGCAGGGTGGTGACTTGGTGAGGGCGAGCGGTGGAGAGGCACTTGAAGCGGCACAGAGAGCCTGGAGTGGCTCTCACAGGAAGCCAGGGATGAGGAGACCCAGGCCTTTCTGTGCTTGGTGAGGAACGCTGAGTTCTACCAGGATCCCAGGATCCACCTGGCCCTCACTAGCCAGACTTCTCGGGAGGAGAGATGTGGGGGGAAGCACCTGTGACTTGTAGAGAGTCACCCCTGCTTCCTAACGCATGCAAGAAAAGGAGCCTTTTGTCTGGATTTTTGGGGATTTGTTTTTTTCGTTTGGAAAACAAGGTTGTTCAGAAGAAATCTGATATTAAAGAACCTGAACTTTTGAGTCAGGCGTCTGATTTAAGCTCTTCTCAAGAGCTTGGCCATATCCTAGGGTAAGTGGGTAGTGCAGCCTAGTGGTCTGTAGGAACCAGTGTGGGATCTTTGAGTGTGAGGATGTTCCATACTAGCAGCCTTTATCAGCGGCGTGGTGTCCAGCGTCTCAGCTAGGCTTCACACTCTTAGGACTGAGCTAACTCAGTGGGTGGGGTTGCTCATTCACTGGAGTCTGCACCCTCACGAACATAAATGACATTGGGAGAAACCATTTTAGCCTTCCCAACTTAATTCCTTAAGGAATCCCTCCAGCCTCCCGCTTGTCCTCATAATCTTCAACCAATGGTACAGAAATGCAGACTACCAGCTGGCATGGGCACAAGACTCAGCACCATAGCAGCCCCACTGAAGGATCCTACAGCACACCAGTGCTCATCTGAGCTTTCCAGAAGGGAGAACTCGATTCCCAAGAGCCCGTGCAACCAGCTCTCCTCATCCTGTGAGCACGCTGGTCTCCGCTCTACCACATTACTCTGTCTGATGCTCCAGCTGCCCACGGAGCAGTCTTGCTAAGATGCGGGCTTTACAGTACTCAAAAGTGTACCAGATATCCGTGTCTTTAAATGATGCCAGGTTTTGTTTGAGTTTTCAACAATCACTGGATTTGGATTTTCCATCCAAATCAACTCTACAACCACTATACAATATAGAACAGTATACAAATAGAAGAAGAAATCATTTCCATTTTTAGTTTCCTGTAGCTTTTAGCTCCTGGGAGTCAAGTCATGGCATTCTTGCACTCAGTGGACAGAGTGGTGTGGTGCTCGGGGCTGCCGGACAGTTTCGTGGCCATCGACTTTGTCCCTCTTCCACGAGATGGTTGATCCATTCAGTATTTTACCAGATTTGGCTGCTATTAATAGAGGAAATAGAATATTCCGGATCAAACTGGATCAGACATCTCCTCCCAAGTAGAGTTGGTGATTTCCGTCAGTTACTCAGCGATCCAGGACACACACAGTTGTCCTGCTGCCCAGTGGCCCCGGGTTCCAGCTCGCTGCGGCTGTGTTTGCACTCCTGCTTCTCCTCAAGCACGGCTCCTGTGTTTGGAAGCACTCCACCGATACGCTGTCCTCCCTTGCTGAAATCCTTTTCCTTCAGAAGAAGCTTCCTGGAGCTGCTAAACTGTTAGCTCATCAGCTGCTGGGGGATGGAGCAGCTCAGTGGTAGAGTGCATGCCTGGCCCTACGCTCAGTCTCCAATGCTCACTCATGATGTTTAAGTTCGAGCATGACTTTCTCAACATTGTTTTGAGCTGTCAATCTAGTCTTCCTTTCTGAGAGAAGTTGTATGACTTTTGAGAGCTTCTGTACAGGAACAAATTTTATTCCCTGCTATTTATCGATTTGTCTTTTGCTAAGGTTTTAGAACATTCTCAGTAGCAGCTGAGAAAGAGAATGTCCTGAGAAGTTCTGTGACAGCTCAGGCTCAGGTACGGAAAGTCATGCTCTGGCCTTTTTTTCTGGTGGCTGCTGTCCTCCTCCTTTTGTTCAGTTCATTCTGACTGTGCAGGGCACCGTGCGTCAGAGAACATTCCAGATACAGTCTAACGTCCTGACCAGAAGCCGTACATTTTGTGGCTCATTCATAGTGAGTGCCCAACAGACCACTCTTCCGCTAACATGAACACAGACTTGAAAGCCCTCCTTTGCAGCGGAGCTCATACTGTTGTCTGACTCACAAAGAGCCCCTGCCCTCCCCCCTGTCAACTGAAGATCTTGAAGTTTCTGGTCCTTTACACATCCTTATGTCCATCCCTCCTGTCAGCATTGTTTTTCTGGAGGGCACCGAGTAATGCCTAACACCTTTCTGTGTGTTTGTGTGTTTTCTAGGGAATGATTCTACGGAAGTTTGTCTTTCATAGGGCGGTGATCTATGACCTAGATGGAAACCTAGAACATCTGAGAGACTGATCAAGCTAGGAGGCAGTGCTCCTTTCCAAAGGAGAGTTGATGCGAACCAACACAGAAGTCCCCTGGTGGTAGAGACCTAAAGGGACTGGGTGATCTTAGGCATGTGTAGGAAGACGGCTAAGTGGACAGAGAAAGGGGAACTGAAGTAATGACACAAAGATTTCTTTGCTGCTTTCTTTTCTATTCTTATCTAAACTGCTGTGCCTGCCTTCTGTGTGGGGTCTCTACCAGACATTTCGAGATTTAGGAAGAGGTCCACTAGATAGGGAAGGAGCCCAAACATTGGGTCACCCACCCTATGGCTCACATGCTCTACCTCTCAGCTGCATCCGCAACTTCACGCGATTATGTCTCTCCATTTGCTGGGTTTCCAAAGGAGGCCTTGAAGCCACTCATTTAGTAAATGACTATATTAACTTAACAATGTATACCCTGAAGCATTAACAGCTTCCCATATCTTTTTCCTGAATCTCACTCTGGCTCTGCTCTGGGGTTTCCCACCACTGCAGTTTCATCCCCAAAGTAGCTCCAAGGCAGGTGGAAACCTGGAGAGGGGCTTGGGCCCAGCTTCCTAGTGTCACACCTGCCTGTGCCCACACTCTCCACCCCTCCCTACGGGACTCTCCTCTTCACGGCTCTCTGTCCTATGTTTATATTCTCCCTGCCAGTTTGTTTCTCCTCTATGGGAAGTGGACCCAGGACTTAAGCTCATAGCTGTCATGATTTATTATGGCTTATATCTTGTCCTAAATGGAGGATGTTTGCTGATGAAAGCTATAAGTCATATTTTCTGTCGAGTCTAACCACCAGGTGGGTATGTACTCCCACCCACTCCTTACCTTAGCATCCAGCAGGAAAGGGCTAGCTTCTCTTTCCACATGGACCACACTTACTTACACCTTTCCCTACAGCAATGGGTCTGCTCCTAGAAGTGAAAGTTGGTAACCAGTTCCATGTATTCATTCCCTGACAGTAGTTTTACAGAAGCTGGGCCAGGGGCTGGCTATGTATAAGAGACAGACTGCCCTCAGGTACGCTCAACAGAATCCTTGTTCCCACCCCAGCCATGGGCATCTTCCTGCTAGGAAGCCAGATGACAGGAAGCGCTCTGAACCCACATGAGTGGAAGCTTCCTGAATTAAAGACAGCTTTGGTGTCTCAACAACACTCTAGCTCACGTCATTGGTGCCACTAGTCCTTTGCAACAGAGGGCATCTCCTCTCCACAGATGGTTAGAAGCCTTGGAAGGCCTTGGCTCCAGTGCGGGCTCGGTGGCATTTTAAGTAGCACTTACTCTGCCGGGAACCTCATTGGTACCAGAGACAAAACACTCAGCTTTGCTACCTGGAGACCCCCAGGCTGAGGACTGGCGTGAAGGTTGAGCATTGGGGCTGGACCCATCTCTTCAAAGGCTGAATGGGCAAGCGTTGCTGCTTGTCATCTTTGTCCCACCAAGGATCCAAGGCCAGGTCCGCAGGTCCTCCTGCAGGGTGGGATGGGCCTAACTGGAGAACTGTCACTTTCTTACAGGGGGAAGGGACACAAGCTCCAGGAACTTCATGACTCCCACCCCCACATATAGGCATCAATATTTCCCCACCAGACAGAAAATGTAAAAAGTCTATCTCAATGGCCTGGATATTAAGGAGCAAGAGATGTGACCTGCCCCAAATTATGCTACTACCTAAGAATAAGGGGGAGGGGACAGAATTCACCTCTTCCTGCCAGCCTCGAGTTCCTGAAGAAGAGTGAGCTTTGTGTAGGTTTGGGTTTCCTCCCTGCAGTCCAAGGATGATAACACACTGGGAGGTCTTCCACTGTTGGTGCCTGTGTCTCACACTGCTGTGTAGCCAGCCTGGTGTTCTCTGCTGTTAGCTAGTGGGGATGCTGAACGCTACAGCTGTGGGACGGGCTCACCATACTCTTGGATAAGTGTGGGAGGTGCTGATACGGCCCAGGGCTGACGTGAACTTTCTTGACCATTTGTGAAGGTGAAGGTGGAGGTGAAAGTCAGCTTCCACATCCTACCGATGAATCACCACCGCCCTGGGGAGAGGCGAGAATGAAGAAAGGGAAGCCTGGGTATTAACATTTGGACTTTGAAAGGACAAAGGGAAGGGATTTCAATTAACAGTTCGCCCAAGAAAAATGTCACTCTTGGAGCGGGTTCAGGAAATGCAAAACACCAAGGTAGGAGCCCTTTTGAGTTATTTCCCCAAATGCCAGGATAAGTTTTAAGAGATTGCTTACGTCATCATAAATAATGTTTCCAAGTCCTGGGGGTGTCTGACACTAATTAGAACCAACAGAAGCTTATGATGTCTGTTTCATAATGTGGAATGTTACATAACCCAGACTCCGGAAACAAATAAGGACAGTAATCGACTTCCTGAGCGTTGGGACTTTCAGATGTTCTGACTTCGCCCAAGCTCAGCGTGGACAGGACATGATGGGAGTCACATTTTCAGGCTCTGAGCTGCCTGTATCTGATGGCACACTGTCTTCCCATATCAGCTTGGATATTATTTAGGATCATAATCTGATTTTGAGGCAAATGATAGGAACTTAGAGATTCGCATTGATTTTTCTCTGTGAACGGAAACAGAAGGCAGATATGTCAACCTTTCGTCGGAATTCATGGAGTCTTCGATCTGAGCCAAATGAACAGGACATCTGTGTGAACGGGATGGCTTAGATGCGCTGGTGGTAGCTTTGTTTCTTTTGCATCACATCCTAAAGATTTAAGGTGATGTAAGAACAGGAAATGAGCAAACAAGATCTTTTGGTAAGATAAGGGTTTGAAGTCAAGCTAAAAGAGGAACAGGGGCCAGAAAGCAATGGCAAACCAGAGAGACAGTTAAGCTTACCCGGGGTGGCCCATGGGCAGCTACCACTGCAGGAAGATGGACACACACTTAGCTCTGATCTTCCTAGTGCTCAGTGCAGAAGCTAACAGGCCAGGGAGGGATGTGGGGCTCCAGATACAGGCATAGGGAATCTCCTGCTGGTTCCCACAAAGATGACTGCAGCTTGTATTCTGAGCCCTCACTGCTGTCATCAGATCCAATGATGGGGTGGTTTTAGATAAACTTCATGCGTCCTTTGTATCATAAGAGTCATCACTTGGCAAGGTGATAGGAACTCACTAGAATCTTAGATCTACAAGAGAGTCCCACTCTGTCAGCGTGTAAGACAAATGGAGCATACGTGGGGAGGATTTGGTCCTGTCGCAGTTACAAAGGGAAGGATAGTGAGGTTCCATGGCCCCATATGCCAGCATTGTCCTCAGAAACAGACCTAAGGGGCCATACACATTTGCACTCATCTGGGGAATCATTACAAGGAAGAAGCTGGGACATGGAGGAGGCTGGCAAGATGATGTCTTTAGGGAAGTCCATCAAGCTGGAGACCCGAGGAGGAGCTGATGCTTCCGTTCAAGCCTGAGCTCAGCCTGTAGACAGAGTCCTTTGTCTTTGTAATACAGACTTCAGTCTTTAGCGCCACTGTCCCTGCACCTGCTGGGAAGAGGCCCACCACATTATAGATCACAAGCTTGTTTCCCTCAAAGCCCATGGACCCTCTACTAGGTCTATCCGAAAGCTATCTTCACCGTGGTCTCTAGACTGGAGTCGCCACCTGAAAGCTATCTTCACCGTGGTCTCTAGACTGGAGTCGCCACCTGAAAGCTAT
>JAQHUG010000279.1:170874-203167 GCA_028555095.1 Dicrostonyx torquatus | reverse complement strand
TTCACCGTGGTCTCTAGACTGGAGTCGCCACCTGTTGGCAGAGGAAGTGGACTCGGGGGGCAGAAGGGATGGTGGGCGAGACTGAGCAGGGTAGTTTCCAGACTAAAATCAGCCTGACCTTAGGTGGGGTTAGTTTTCTCCCAGTGCGTTGAAAGGACGCCTTAGGACTTCAGGACTGAAGCTGTGGATCAGGAAGGAAACAAGCCTGCTGGTGCCAAATCTGGGGCTGTTGTAGTGTCTGCCATGGGGAAGTGCAAGCTGGCTCAGCCCTGGGGCAGGATGCTTCCCTGCTATTCTAGTCTCCCTCTTCCCAGAGGCAGGGGATCCCCTGTGGCCTGGGGAGGGCACGGCAGAGGTGACTCTGACACTCCATGTTTGGTCCTACTTCCCATTTACCTGAAGAGTTTGGGATCATCCACCACCCCGCTGTCTCTTTCCCAAATAAGGCCAAAGAAAGCATTCCCAAATAAGTGGGTCAGATCTGAATCCCAAGGTTGGAAGGTGTGAGGAGGGGACAGTTGAGGCTGAGGCACCACAGACACTCACCCCAGGGCAATGCCCCTCGGCAGATCCCCATGAAATTCTCGTGAGCTTGTGTGACTGCCGAGAGCAGGTGGGTGTGAGTCTCACTGTTTTATTCTGAGAGCTTGACAGAATATTTGAGGAGCGCAGATGTCAGCCAGTACTATTCTTAATGGGGTTAGAAACCAGCTGTTCTGTAGACAGTGTGGCCATGCTGCCTGAGGAGTGAGGGGCTTAGGAGGAACTTAGAGGGGACCTTTCAGAGGAAAATGTTGGTGTTTTCATTTCTCTTAGTGAAAACTCTTGACAGATCCAATAATCTACACAGCCACCTCATGTCATGTGAACTTGAAGTGTTGGCTTCCTCATGATGTTGGTTCTGATCACAGATGAGGCCTGGGGTTTGAAGGCTGATCTGGCTCTTGACCTTCCCTTTCCTACAGATGGAGAGCTTCTCTGTCTGGAAAGCCCCTACCCTGCTTTCACTGGCTGTCTGAACATGTTTCAGGTACTAATCAATTTGCTGACATGCTTACCCTGCCGGGTTTTGCTTAATGCACTCCTATAGTACCTCCCAGGGTAATCACTTCTCCACCTAGTCGTCTACTCATTGGAAGAAAGCACCTTAGACTGCTAGATAGATTCTTCCATGATTGCCCCCATCATCCTGTGTATTTTGTTATCAGGGTGAAATTAGAACATGTCCCCCCTGTGATTTACAAATTCTTATGGGAACTTAATTTTAGCCCTCAAAGACTGACAAAAAATGGAACACAGCTATGAATTATTAAAGTCGCTTCATAAGCCAACTTCAAAGTAAATAAGAGTCTGGAGCAAAGGCCTAGCTCAAAACCGTGGTGCTCGTGTTTATGTTCAATGGAGATTTTGGCTCACTTTGCTACAAAATGTCTTCTACTTCCTTGGAAGGTAGGAAGCACAGGGTTTTCCCCCTCTTCTCTATCTTTAGAAATGTAGAGATTCCAGTGTAAAACACCTACAGTTTAAATCCTTTCTTCCATAAGGTCAAGACTAGGAGCAATAGTGATTGTATAAAATTAAATCTTACATCCCTAATCACAGTAGGAGGCAGAGGGGACGAAGGCATGGTATGAGTCCTTTGAAACCTCAACACGTGCCCCCAGTGACACCTATCCTCCAACAAGGCCGTACCTCCTAATC
The DNA here is from genome assembly GCA_028555095.1 of Dicrostonyx torquatus. Classification (NCBI taxonomy): domain Eukaryota; kingdom Metazoa; phylum Chordata; class Mammalia; order Rodentia; family Cricetidae; genus Dicrostonyx; species Dicrostonyx torquatus. Next base: position 201,466 of record JAQHUG010000279.1, on the reverse strand, counting down.
TTCCTCAGACAGACAGTTCTACCTACTAGGGATCAATTCTTCAGACTTATGAGCCTATGGGGGCCATTCTTATTCCAATCATCACATTTTATATGTAACCTGGGTCAAGTGCACTTGTCTGGAGATGTTCTGCTCACAGTGGGATGGACTCTTCTATGTCAACTAAGAAGATGCCCCACAGGGTAGGAGGGTCCATCTTTATTTCTGTTGCTTTCATTGGTTAATAAAGAAGCTGCTTTGGTCTGTAAGATAGGACACAGCCCTTAGGTGGGTGGAGTAGACAGAGCGAAAGGTGGTGAGAGAGAAGGAAGTGAGAGAGCCGCCATGATCCTCCGCCCAAGATGGACGTACCTTAGAATTGTCCGGTAAGTCACCACCTTGTGGTGACATACAGACTTTTATAATGCGTTAGTTTAGATGTGAGAGCTAGACAAGAAAAGGCTAGAGATAATGGGCAAGGCAGTATTTAAATGAATACAGTTCTCATGTGGTTATTTCGGGTACAAGCAACCAGTGGCTGAGCGGGCCGGCGGCTGGGGGCTGGGAGCCGGGTGCTGGGAACACAACCCACACCTCTCCCCCTCATAAAACAGTTGGAGACCAACGTGGGGCAGGCCTAGGACCAGAAATCACAGAAGCAGACTATTTTCAAGAGTATTTACCAATGCTCTCCCAGGGCAGAAGCTGATTGTTGGAGGAATGAGTATTAAGAAACCTTCAGAGGGGCTAAGGAACCAATCCATTGGGATCTAAGAAACTTCCCCTCAGGTTAAGCACCTGAGTACCTGCTTGGACATTCTCTTATCTTTCCTATTTCTATGCTTTGTTGTGTCCCACAACATTTTCCACCTCTAAAGGAGACCCCCCCAACTTTTGCAAATATTCCAATGTTGAAAAGGAGGCTCCCTTACAGTGTTCTGATTCAAGGAGCAAAGGCCCAGAAAGCACCTGCCTTCTTTCTCCCGGCTTACACTCCTGCTTTTCCAGCCCCCAGCAGTGAGCACCTCCACCTTGTCCCAGTAAGGCAAAGTCCCTTTCAGTAGAGCATGAGACTCTTAATCTCAGGGTCGTGGGTTCCAGCCTTACTTTGGGCGCCAACTGTTATATGAGTGGGAGAGGTGTGGGTTGTGTTCCCAGCACCCGGCTCCCAGCCCCCAGCTGCAGGCCCGCTCAGCCACTGGTTGCATGTACCCGAAATAACCACATAAGAACTGTATTCATTTAAATACTGCCTTGCCCATTATCTCTAGCCTTTTCTTGTCTAGCTCTCACATCTAAACTAACGCATTATAAAAGTCTGTATGTCACCACAAGGTGGTGACTTACCGGACAATTCTAAGGTACGTCCATCTTGGGCGGAGGATCATGGCGGCTCTCTCACTTCCTTCTCTCTCACCACCTTTCGCTCTGTCTACTCCACCCACCTAAGGGCTGTGTCCTATCTTACAGACCAAAGCAGCTTCTTTATTAACCAATGAAAGCAACAGAAATAAAGATGGACCCTCCTACACCACAGACATGCCTATTGGTCTGTGTGTAGAGCCAGTCCTTCAATTGAGGTTCCCTCTTCGCTGATGTCTTCAGTTTTTGTCAAGTTAATTGTAAGAACTAGCTAGTATAGTTCTATCACCTCAGCTTCCTAAGTTCTTGTATTATAAGCACACACCAGTATGACGGGCTTATTTTATTCTTGTTTAAGCTCCTTTACTAGGAAGGAATGTACCATGCACAGAGAATTGGCAGTCATGTTTTCATGTCCATGTGAAAACCCATGTGATATGGGTTTATAAAGGATCACATCACCTAGAATATAGCAGTTCTTGCTACCTGCCTGGTGTAGGAGGTACTTTTGCATTTTGTATTGCTTTCATTGGTTGAATAAAGAAAACTGCCTTGGTCTTTTGATAGGGCAGAAATCAGGTAGGCAGAGTAGACAGGATGGAATGCTGGGAGGAAGGGAAGTATGGCAGATGCCATGCTTCTCCAGCCGAGGATGGACACTGGTTAGACTCATGCTGGTAAGCCACATTCTCATGGTGAATACAGATTAAAAGAAATGGGTTAGTTTAAGATGTGAGAGTTGGCCAAGAAGAGTGTAGATATAATGGGCCAGGCAGTGTATTAAATGAATACAGTCTCTGTGTAATTATTTCAGGTATAAGCTAGCCAGGACCAAAAGTAGGCCCGCAGCCCACAGCCGGGAGCTGGGCAGCGGGACACAGCCCGCTCCTCCTCATGCAACACCTGCCCTTAGAGACACCAAGGAGAGTTCTGGGGAGATGGAACAGGTTGATACCCTGAAAGATCTGCCTTCTTCGAGCCAGTTAATATATTATAGGAAACCAAAACAAAGGTGTTAATCATCCCAAAATTTAATTCTGACTCTTCAGTCAGGCAGTCAACCTTGTCTCTGAGGTCCATAGCATTGTTCTGTTCCTTTTTATTCTTCCACATTTTACTCCCCCCCCAAGTTAATCTCTGTCTGTGTAGTTGGATGTTTACACATACAAGGTCGCTGGGCTGTACATTTCCCCCAAATCTCTTCCTGGGTTCCAATCCCTTTAAAGGATAATTCAGAGCAGACCATTGGACCTGTGCGTTTCCTGGGCTTTTTCTACTGTGTGCACACAAGCTCCTTTCTACAGCATGAGGTGGAGATGTGCTTTTATGATACGGGATACAAAGTGTGCTTATCGGTCCCTCCTATTCCCTATCAAACTTCACTGTGCCCAAAGAATGGTTTGCCCTTCATAGCTTCTGCTTGGTGGAAGGGTGTTCTTCCCCTCGTCTAGGCAGCGACCATCCGTTCTCTGTGTGTCTAGTGTCACCTAATCAGATACACGGGCAATGGTGCAGGCAATAGCTGTCCATCTAAGCAGGCTAGCCAGGACCTGGATCAGAAAGGAACAGAGAACTGTAAAGTTATGCAGAGGGTGTCTTTAGAAATCAGGTTCTGTATAAAAGATGAAACAAAAGGCAGGAAAATGCACATATGCTGATTAAGCTGTGTGGCAACTTGGCACCACTGTTTGAAACCTCCCCTGGTAGACAAGTTCCTCTTCTGTCTAGCACCAGGATTTTGCCTTTCCCTGCTCTGGAATGTGGTTCTTAAGGGATTTTCAGTTCTTCGGGGTCCATTGCTTGAGGTCCCTTGTTTCAAATCCAGTGGCAGTCACAAAGGGAAGTGAAGGTTAATTTAAACAACAGTTACAACCAAGGCCTAGGGAGTTTGTAGCTTAACAGCTTACATGCTTTGAGTGATGTTGCCTGCATTTAGTTAAACAAAAGTAGAGGGCTTCATGGAGAGTTATTTGCTTTTTGAGACAATATTTCACTCTGCAGCTCAAGCTCTGGTCACCAGCTTGGTGGCAGGCATTTCTGCTCCTGTATGAACTCTTTCTTATCAGTGTCTGCTGTATTATCACTGCTGAAGGTTCCCTTCTTGTTGGAGCTCTTACTGGGCTCCTTCCAACTCTCATCTACACGTCCTGGAACTGGGACATTGGTGTCCATTTCTGTGTTCTCTAGCTGTAACTGGAGTTTTCAAAGCAAAAGCCTGGGCTGATGTGGCAGCATCCAAAACTTAGGCTTGGGTGTCTGTCCCCAGTATGCCAGTTTAGCTAGAAGAACAGTATCGCGCGGAAGGATGTGTTTTCCATGGCCAAATCAGGAAGAAGAGACAAAGAGGTCCAGGGAAGAAGGAAGTGGAGCCATGACTGCCAGCCCTAGGCCTAGCCAAAGAATCCTGGTCAAGGTGTGGTCCGGTTGGTCTTTGTCGCAGTTCTAGCTCTGCGAGGTGGTCCAAGCTCTTCTCTCTTGAGGGTGTCAGTCTGATTTCCCTAAGATCGCCTCTGCTTCAGGGTGTAACATGTTTGTTCTCACGAGGGAGTGGGAGCCTGACCTGGCCTGTAAGGTGCTGTTCTTTCTGAAATCCAAGGTGGTAGCAGGTACAGAACAAGAATTTATTTCTATACCTCCAGCTAAACCAAAAGGAGACAGACATACATAAAGCAAAGCAGAGATGCTGGCCCATGTAAAAAGTTACTGTTTTCTTCAGAAACGACTTTAATCCCTGATTTACAAGGTCTCTGTAAAATCAGATTTATTTAGCGTCTCACTCTGAACATGGGTCACCCCAGATAACCGATCGGACTCCCTGTCCCTCTCCCTGTCTTCTGTAGGGTATTGACTGATGGCTCTGGCCCGCTCAGCTAGAATCCCGCCACGTCATTGCAGCAAGAGGGAAGTCCCTCGTTCTTTCCTCCTTGGTGGCTCTTCCAGCCTCTAGTCCTTCTGTTTGTTCTCTTGCGATTCCCACACCCTGATCATCATTGTTTGGAGGAGGCATGTCTAGTTTAGTTGTTCTTAGAAGGAATGCTGGGGCGGGCTGCATCTCAGAACACTACACTGGAGCAGAGCAGGGCACTGAACCGAAACCTTCTTTCATATGCTGCAGAGGACCTACCTCTAACTTGATGTTGTTGTTCAGAAAATTGGGGAAAAGAAATAGCTGTGCCATGAGAAATCAGCTCCATGATCTCAACCAGAGGCAGCACTCTCGAGTGTAATTTAATATTCAGCGCCTCGTTAAGAGACCCAGGGACTCCCGAGAGTTGAAACAAGTAATTATTTCACAGGAAGGCCCGCCAGCTCCTTCAGTTTGATGCTGCTTCTCAGAAGAAGGCAGATGCTTGGGTTAACCAGGCTGAGCTTTTGTGGCTCCTCAGTTCTGTTATATGTGCTGTAAACTCCAAGACTGACTAGGATGTGTCTGCAGCCAAGGCAGTCCCCCAGTTCTGCCCTTCTGTCCTCCGAAGAGCACTCTGCGGAAATGAAGTTTTGGTCTTTTAAGCCTTGCCTGTCTCCAAGCGGGTGCTTCTGTTGAAGTCCTTGCTCATAGTATTATAGAGATTATAGCTCTCTTTCTCTTCATTTTAGCGCTGTGGTCGAGCATGTGACTCCAGATCTCTGCTCTAAAGAAGCTGTGACCTAGGGGCGCCTTTCCATTTCACTACCGCCCCTACCAGGATTGTAACTGGAGTTTTGGCCAGAAGTCTGGGCTTCGGGAACAACAAGCTAGGCTTTCCGACCCGTCTCCAGTAAGAAGATGAGAAATAGCGGGAAACATTGTGGATTTATGCAATGTTTCCTCTTGAGTAAGAAGAGAAGCGGCAGGGTTCGGGAACCCAAGCCCATCTTTAGGGTAATGACGTGAGGTCTAAGGAGACAGTGGAGGAACAGGGACAAATGCCAAGTGCACGTAATTAGGCATTGTTAGTCCAGGCGTGCTCCAAGTGGTCCTTGTCTCAGCTCAGGTCTTACAAGGTGGTTTCAGGAAGTCCTCTGGGCATTGTGGGTGCAGTTCAAGGTCTCCAGGGCACAGCTCTGCCTCAGGTCTGAATGCCCTTAGGCAGGGTAGGTAGTGGGTGGGGTTGTTTTGTGAAATCCTGCTGTTCCTGAAAGAGAGGGCAAATGCAGGGTTAGTGCCATGGCAGATCTCAGTTCCTTCAGCCACATAAAAGAGAGCAGCGACACAATGGAAAGACAGCTTCCAGGGTTTCATCTCAGTCTTGGTCAACTTGTGCACCCAAATGAGCTCCTCAGAAAATCAGCTTCTAAGTACCTGTCTCAGTACCTGCTTTTCTTGTGTTCCTCTTGGTCTCTGTCATTACAGGATATGCATACGTATGTTTGTCTTTCTCACACACACACACACACCCCTGTCCCCCTCCTGCCCCAGAATCCAGTTCCACAGAACAGTCTTGTTTTCCACAACATGCCCAGTGTTTGTTTTTTGGTCTTAGGAAATATCAGCCAATGAAAGGATGAATGAATGGTTAAATTCATTAACATGCTAATGTTTCCTCTTCTGGCACTGATTTGATTATCGGTACTGCCAGGTACCATGTTTTATAGATTAGCAGGGGGTTTTAATGTTATCTATGCCTTTTAAGAGAGGACTTTCTATATAACTGCTATTAGGATGAAGCACAGTAATAAACAGATCCACTTTAGTGTATCAAATTCCCTGTGATAGTCATTTATAAACCTGTGACCTTGGACAGAGCATTGTATACCTTCATGTGTTTCTGGACACATTCCTATGCACTGTGTCATGTGTGCAGGAGTCATGGGAGAGACTGGAGTCTGTCCTCTCCTGCCTGTAAGACTCATAGTGGTCTTGTTCGATAACTAGCAGTCTTTTTCTCTTTCATTCAACCCGCAGTTTTCATTCTTTGCCCTGCTGTGGCAAGGGAGGAAGACAGGAAAAATGGTGGGGACATGTGGAGAGAAAGGAGTACTCACCCTGGAGACTGCATGCAGTCTCTCCACAGTAGACAACCAAGAGACCCAACACCATGAAGGAGTATTTTCTGCAATGGGAGCTGACGTAGAGAGGATGTCCCTTTTATGTAGAGATATTTTACATACAAATATGAAAATGGCAAGGAAACACGCTTACGGCTTGAGCATATATGACCTTGAATATGAAGATCTTACTCCTTTTCCTGGTATTTTCTGGGAGTTTCACAAATAAGATTCTTAACTTCCTTCACAGTGAGTCCATCTTCACAAACCTTGCTACCCTGTAACCCAAGGCCTCACTTTATCCCATATAATAATCAAAAAAAAAATTCCTTAGCAACCTTCAGGAAGGTACCTTGAGAAGCTTCCCAAGTATTCACCTGTGAAGTCTCTTTAGCCCACAATCATGCTGGAGCATATTTTACCCTTCTCTGAGCAGCTCTCTTCTTATTGACTCCATCAATCTTAAACCTTCCGTTAATAAGCTACAGCACTGCTTACTGACTTCTCCTAAAATTCCGTACTGTGCCCAAGTCTAGAGTCTAGGTGTTCCCTGAGACCTCTGGGAAGTCTCTCCCTCACGTGGCCCTGCAGAGCTGTCCCCAGATCCCAACCCACTGACACTGACACCAGGATGCAGAGCCATCTCCAGCTCCTGTCCCACTGCCACTGACACGAGGATGCACAGCTGTGCCCAATTCCTGCCCCACTGCCACTGACACGAGGATGCAGAGCTGTGGGCAGCTCCCACCCTACTGCACTGACACCAGGATGCACAGCTGTCTCCATCTCCTACCCCACTGCCACTAACACCAGGATGCAGAGCTGTCCCCAGCTCCTGTCCCCCTGCTACAGACATCAGGATGCACAGCTGTGCCCAATCCCTACCCCACTGCACTGACACCAGGATGCAGAGCTGTGGGCAGCTCCTACCCCACTGCACTGACACCTGGAAGCACAGCTGTCCCCAGCTCCTGTCTCCACTGCTATTGACACCAGGATGCACAGCTGTGCCCAATCCCTACCCCACTGCCACTGACACCAGGATGCACAGCTGTGCCCAATCCCTACCCTACTGCCACTGACACCAGGATGCAGCTCCTACCCCACTGCCANTGACACCAGGATGCAGCTCCTACCCCACTGCCACTGACACCAGGATGCACAGCTGTGCCCAATCCCTACCCTACTGCCACTGACACCAGGATGCACAGCTGTGCCCAATCACTACCCCACTGCCACTGACACCAGGATGCACAGCTGTCCCCAGCTCCTGTCCCCACTGCACTGACACCAGGATGCACAGCTGTCCCCAATTTCTACCCCACTGCCACTGACACCAGGATTCAGAGCTGTGGGCAGCTCCCACTCATCTGCCACTGACACCAGGATGTAGTTTTCGTGCATCTTCATAAGCATTGAGTCCTTCCTGTACTTGTTTGAAACCCAGAAATGCTTTCCATTCTGAAAACATTACCAGTGTGCGTGTTAAGTGGAGAGGGATGCTAAGGAAACACTTGATTGACAAGTGTAGGGGCCTGGACTTTTGGCTTTAAGCCTGTGGCTTGAGGTACTTTGAATTCAACCCTGAAGAAAAGGCATAACAATTTATTGATGAAAGAATTTTATGTACATTAAAGCGTCTGTGTGCAGAAGTTTTATGTGCACCCCTCACATATAAGAGGGATGAGATTTGAGATCTTATATCATACCTGAATAAAGGAAGAGAGGGAGAATGTCTTAATTAAGGTTTCTGTTGCTGTGATGATCACCATTACCTAAAGCAGCTTCGGGAGGAAAGGGTTTATTTCGCTTTATGGCTTGTGGTCCACCATGCAGAGAAGTGAGAACAGAAACTCAGGTCATCACCCTGGAGGTAGGAACTGATACACAGAAGCCATGGGGAGTGAGTGCTGCTTGCTGGTTGATCCTCAGGACTTTCATAACCTGCTTTCTTACAACACCCAGGACCGTCAGTCAGTCCAGGAGTGGCATCCCCTGCAGTGAGCTAGGCCTTCCCAGGGCAATCTTCAATCAAGAAAATGCCAAATGGCCTTGCCCACAGGCCATTCTCGTGGGGGCACTTTCTCAGTTGAGGTTCGCTTTTTCTAACCGACTCTCATTTGTACAGAAAGGACACCTATGGGAGAGCAAATGACTCTTGGGAGAGAATGCCAATGAGAAATCTGTGCTTCTCTTTCGGGTTCTTATTTTCATTAATAAAATGGACTTGGGAGGAAGCTTGAGGGCAATTTTATTAGCGTCTGGGAGAAAAGAGCAAGGCTCACAAACTGCAGACTTTCCTAGCTGCGTGAGGGAGGGAACACAGGAGCGAACCCCGTGCTTTCAGGGGGCTGAGAAAGCTGGAACGGTCAGCCATGGTGGTCTGTAAGCAGCTGCATGGAGAAAGAGTGAGGAAGGCCTAGAGAGACTTGGGGTGCACTGAGCACACTTAGGCTTTGAATCAGTGTCGGGAAAATTGAGAATGAAGAGTGGAAGAACTCGAGAGTGGGCAGGCATAGCACAGATGCCTTGAGAAGCTTTATGACGGTCATCCCGAAAGAGGGCCTTCTACGAGTGGTAAGTATAGTATTCCTTTAAGTGATAATTACTCCTCCCATCTAACTAGCATGTCTTCAGGTAAATCAGATTTCTTATTGGGTGGACTCCTGACTGGGTGATTGACAGGCTCATATAGGTCAACTCTCGAGGCAGGAAATAGTTGTATGTAAAGTTGAACCTTTGAAAAAGATCAGAATAGCAACTTTTCACCCAGGGCCAGAGGTATAATTTAGATTTCTTTTTTTTTTACCAAGAGGAAATAGCTTTCCCTTAATGGAATTTTAATAAAATGAGGAAACAGACCTTTTTACATGGTAATTTAATTCTTGAGGGGGGCAATTGTGATGCTTCAAGTTCTAGAGTTACCAAAAAGAAGGAAGCCAGAACCAACGCTGTCTTCAAGGAAAAGGTCCATCCTCAATGACTACTGGGAGGACAGCTCTGCTCGAGCTCCCTCGGAAGAGGAGACAGGTGGTGTCTGCTGAGCTATGGAGCACACTTATTTTCTTCTCCAAAATCAAATCCCATCTTTCAGGGTTGATAGAACAGAGCTGCAATTCACTTCAGGGAAATCTTTAGGCAGAAAAGGTTAGATAAACATTCCCTTTGCAGTTGCAGATTCTCAGTGTTTCCAGATCCAAGTGGCCCTATGCCAGGGTTGCACGTTCTGTGGATGTCAAGAGAAAGAGGGACATTAACAAGGACCCGGTGGAACACAGGGTCATTTTCCCTGGTTGATAAGGTAGCTCCTCTTCAGACCGTGAAACCATATTGATACTGATGTGTATCATCAATTGCTGGGCAACAGAGAGAACCAGCAAATCATAGAGGTGAAAATGAAAGGTAGCACTCCATTTGGATTGGGTGAGATCCAACTGTTGAAGACCTGGCAGAGCATGAACATAGACATTCTGCTGATTATCTGTTTGAAGTGATGAAACTCTGAACTTCACTGAGCTGTGGCTTTGGGCGGGAAGTGGAGAGAGTGCCTACATCCAAATACTCATCTAAGATTTTAATAGTGAACAGTAAATCGAAAAAGTGTCAGCCCTAAAACCAATGAAGCACACGAAAGTCATCCTGAGATTCCAGCAGTCAAATCAGCTCAGATCCATCAATAAGGAATGAGCAGGTCTTTTCTTGACTTATCCTAGAACCCCTCCCCACGTACGGGATGTGCCTACGAAAGCTTGCCGCTGTGTCCTTTAGCACCGCATGATGGTGAGAAAGTGCACCCAATGCACAGAAGTCTCCACCCGCAGCTCTGGTTTCTTCTCGTGAATTGGAGCAGCATGTCCATGGCACAATTGAAAGGTCTTTCTGCCCTTCCTGGTTCCAGGCACAGAGGGCTACCCTCTGAAGCATCTTCACTAAGTACTTTTTCTTAGACAGATTTGAAAAATGGGTTTTTGGATTCTGTGATGAGAAAACCCCAACAGTGACATGAATTCTGTTTATTTCCATCCGCTCAGGAATAGAAATTTATTCTACAAAAATTATTCTTACGGTAATAACATGCACTAGATACCACAAACCACCAAAGGCCTAGTCAGTTGTGTGACTTTGGAACTGGGCATGTTCTGGAACCGGAGCTTGTGAAGGTATGCAACATTTATCTTGGGCTTTCTTTATATGTCACAGGGGTTTTACTTTATCAAGTGACCTTAGCTTTATCCCTATATTAGCATGCCAATATCGCCCATGTAACTGTCTGGTAAGGACTCTTAAATTAATGTGGAAGGTAGTAGACTAATGATGAGGGCCAGGTGGTCACCCTATCATGAACAACGGGCACAAGAAAGGCATGAAAATTGTATTAATAAATGTTGGTTGTGATAGTACAACCCTGAAATTCACCCCGCCCCTCCACTAGGACACAAAGAACTCAGCTGATTTCATGGTGAGGTTCAAAGATAGCAAACCCACATGTATAGAAATGTGTTTGAACCAAAAGAACATATGAACCAACGGAAGAGGAGAGAGGAGACCCAGGAAACTCAAGTGAGCTCTCAGGAATGCTCCCTCTCTTTCTCCTGCCTCCCCTCCGTCTCTACCCCCCTCCCTCTTTCTTCCCTTTCCTTAATTCTTGGCTTCTCAGTGATATGTCTGTCTGGTCCGTATGAGGCAGAGGTCACCTCTCTGGATCTAACGAAGGCCTTGACTTCTCCATGACACCAAAGGATGGAAGTGAGTTTGGACGATATTTCTCCACTCCGCAGCTGCTTTGGCGGAAAGGGAACTGCTTTCCACCTTCAGGGAAAAGGGATTCTGGTGGGGGAGAGAGAATGAGAGTTAGGAGCGGGAGGGAGAAGCTATGGCTCATAGTTCTCCCAACGTTCATGAAAAGCCTTTGGAGAGAAAAGTCAAAGACTTAAGAGAGAGAAAGCCAGGTGACACAGGAAAAGGAAAGGCAGAGGTCAGCTTCCAAGGCCATGGCTGTGTCTTCAGTGTGCCTGTGCCTAATCCACCAGGCCCCTCATGGGTGCTCTCAGCAGTTTCTGTATGATGTATGTCTCAGGTGCATCTGCTTTGTAAGTCCCCGTCTTTTAATTTCCATGTGACAATATTCATTGGACTAGCTGGGGCTGGGTGTGCACTTCCGGCTGCCAGACCAGGGCCTGTCTGTAGTGTAGGGAGCAGGTCTGTCTTGAGCTCCTGGACTACTATCCATGCTCCTCCAACTTCTCCGATCACTTTATCCACAGCCCCTTATGTCCATCCACAGCCAGACAGATACTGACATCACACCTTCTCTCTGCATAGCATTTTTGACAGAGGTCAAGGTGGTTGCCACTCATCTGGGTGCAAGGATGACTCAGATGAACATGTCTTCAAACACAGTGACCTATGCCACCCCAGGCCCTCCAAGGGTTGCGTGTCCCCTCCTGCCAGCCCCGTGTCTGCAATGCTTCCTTGTAGTGTTGTCCCATCTCTGCCTGTCTACCTTCTTCTCATGTGTCCTCTTTGGGAGCCCTTCCTGACCTGCCATCCTGGTGTCTCTGGGAACAATCTCCTGATTTCCACAACACAGCACCTCTGCTATGGTCAGGTTCCCTGAACAAGGTTCTGGACTCTCATCTCCTTCACTGGTGAATGGTAATTATGCATGCTTTGGGGTACAGTGTGATGCAATCAGTTAATATTCATCTAAGAACCTTTGCCAGGCAGTTACATGTAATATACAAGTCTGCTGTGGGATAAGACTAAGGTCACATGACAAAGACCACCATGACATATAAAGTAAAGATTAAAAAAAAAAGCCACAACCCTCAACAAGAGAAATAGGAGCCCTAGTTCTAGAGCATGCCCAGATCCAATTCTACTGATCCTCTCCCTCCTCGAAGGAGTGCTTCTGTTTGGAGAAAACAGAAGAGAGAAAAAGAGTAGGGAGGCGGGAGAAAGGGGGGGCTTTTGAAAACATGTTTCAACACCTGGGGTGCTTACCATTGTCAAGGTACTAGAGACAAACCGGTACATGTCTGCGAGGGAGGGGGTAGACATTCCGTAAAGATGGGAAGTTTCACTCCATGGGCTGAGGTTTCTAGCTGAATAAAAAGAAAGCAAGCTGAGACAGGCAGCCACCTCTCTCTGCTTCCCCACTGTGCGTGCCTCGTGACCAGCTCCAGCTGCTGTACCTGCGTGGACCAGACAGATCATATTCAAAGTGGGAGTCAAAGTAAACTCTTTCTTCCCTAAGTTGTTTCTCTCAAGCATTTTTTTTCCCCAAACGAAGACAAAAACAACGAATGCATGTCCTCCACCCTCTAGCTCACATGCCATCTTACAATTCATGAGCTCTCTAGGTAATCCTTCATCAGTCCGGTCGATGCTTACGTTATCCATCATGACAGCTCTTTGAATAAAAGATCTATATTCTTTTCTGTTCCTGGATGTTACTTGATGGTTGTGTGATCCTGGCTTACCCCTTCTATGTCTTAGGTACAGGCTCCTATACGGATGAAGGGGGAGGTAGACTCGTACAGTGGAGGCCTGAGTGGCATCATGCATACACACAAAGACACAGACACACACACACTCGCAGAGACAAACATACACATACACACACACACAAAGACAAACAGACACAGACACACAGAGATACACACAACACGTAAAGACACACAGACTCACATACACACACACCCCTAAGTGAAATATCATGGGTTAAAGCACAAACAAGATTATGTATTCACATACCTGAGGGACACCATGGATTCGTACACACAACTGAGTGACGCAGTATATTCAAATACATATATCTGACTGACGCCATGGACTCTGACACATGCGTCACATAATGTCTTCAGGCACATATGTGAGTTTCTGATTCACACACATACCTGAAGGTTCAGACACCCACCAGAGTAGCATCTACTCTCTCTTTTGTATCTCTCTCTGATGCTCCTCCCCAAGTGTTGCAGGTCACAGACGAGGTAATTCCTCAGAGAGAGGAGGGATGGAGTCAAGGAGTAAGGATCTTGAGACAGCTTGGAAGGTCTCTGGAACTGCCTGATGGGTGGCATAGGAAAGACAGAAAAAAAGGCGTGAACAAGAGGGAATCAGAACTCAGGTTTGGAAAGGGAAGTGTCTAAGATAAGGGTTTTGTTCTTTCTGAAGAGTGAGACATCAGGGCTGTACCCTGCAATGTGAAGGGCTTGCTTGTGCTTCCTCTACCTTTTAACATCTACACATTGGGGACCCCACCAGTCGGCGCCATGATGCACCCATGAGGAACATGTCCGACCGGAAAATTCTGGACTGTCTCTTCTACAAACCTGCAGAACTCACTGTCTCATTGATGGGAGGGATGAACGAGTTCCTCAACAGATGAATCAAAGAACTGTCTTGGCAAGAGGATTAGCAGAGAGCCCAAGTACTTCTTAGCAAGAGCTGCTATTCCGATTGGTAAATGAAGTCCACTGAGACAAGTCCATCCTGGAGGAAAAGTCTGAGAGTTCTCACGCTAAGTGCCAACAGAAGCACTTGGTGTGACAAATGAGCCTTGGTGTGACAAGCCAGATCATGCGGGGGGAGGGGGGAAGGCTGATTTCTGAGGTTACTTTTTAAGGGTTTGTGTGGATATGAATTGTAATACACAGATATCTTTCTCTGACCTGCATCCTTCTATGTCTTTAATCTGTACCACTTTCCTTCGAAGACTAGAGTTCAGATATGTCTTTAGTTACCATGTTTTGGAAAGGATTTCTTACTAAAAATCCTCCAGCAACAGCATAAATGAAATAAATGCCCCCATGAAACAGAATTCAGGGTTCTTTACTTCAAGAAATTGGTGGCAACCAAAAATGTCTTACCAATGCTCTCAGTATTGCTTAATTGTTTGGCTTCAGAAAATAAAGCAAAATAAAAAAACAAAACAAAACCAACCAACCAAACAAACAAACAAAACAAAAACCCAAAGAAACTTATTTTGTAGAAATAAAAAAAAAACAAAACAAAACAAAAACAGCGAGCACATATTATGGCTTATATGCATTGCAGCTACAAATTGCACTTAGTAACAACCATACTCTTGACTGATATTTTCATATTTTTCTATAGGGCAATAAGCCCTGACTTGCACATATTAATCTCAATTTACTTTGGTTAATGAAGTAGATTTAATGGATTTTGGGAGGTATGATTTCTCTTTTCTGGATGACCTGTGAAGTTCAGGGAAGTCACCTGGGTGTCGGGTGATCCCAGACATTGTGGTTTAGGATGGCTGTGGGACAGGATGTTTTTCTGCTTTGTATAAAATTGTCTTCCTCAAGTGTCACCTCCTAGGCTGTGTCTCTGTGAAGACAGGAGTGTCAGAGGCAGTACCTGTGTCTACTGCTCTTTCATTGCTCTTCCTGGCACAGATGGCTGGCCTCTATACTCTGCTGGGTTCCCACTGTGTCACTCGTCAAGACTTGACAGCCCCAAGCCCGTTCCTGGCCTACTGTGTACTAGGTTCTTTAGAAAGCCTGGCAGTAAACTGCAGTGCACACCTGAGTGCCCTGGAGACTTGTTCGGACACAGCTGTCTGGATCCATCTTGAGAGTTTCCATTTAAAATGGGGGGGGGATTACTGCTGCTGTTTGAGCATCACATCTCAGACGGTGGCCCCTGACTAGAGTCAGATAGTACAAACGTGGTATTATGTGTTGTAAAAGAGTGCAGCTGTGTGGGGCCATTTTCCCGGTGCCTGGCTCCCAGCCGCCAGCTAGCTTATGCCCGAAATATCCACATGACAATTATATTATTTGAGTTACTGCCTGGTCATTAGTTCTAGCCTCTATTGGCTAATTCTCACTTCTTATTTCACCCCATTTTAGTAGCCTGTAAGTCACCACGAGGTAGTGGGCTTACCAGGAAGATACAACATGTATGACCCTGGCGGCTTCATGGCGGCTCTCTCACTTCCTTCTCTCTCACTGCCTTCCGTTCTGTCTACTCCGCCCACCTAAGGGCTGTGTCCTATTCTATGGGCCAGGCAGAGTCTTTATTTAATCAATGAAAGCAAAGAAATACAGAAAGAAACCTCGTACAACAGTTGTGGCTGACCCTTTTTCCAAATCTGTGACGTCTAAAGAATGTCTAATGGTGACCGTGACCAGATTTGGATCACTAGGAGGCACCGCTGAGTATGTCTTTGAGAGAGTTTCAAGAAAATGTTCTGTGGGGCAGGAAGAGCCACTGTGAATGTGGATGGTACCACACAGTAGCCTGGGATGCTGTCAAAACGACATAATCATACCCAATACTGAAGTAGAGTGCCATCACTCATCTCTGGGTGCTCTGTTTCAGCCTCTTGCTGCTGTGCTTTCCTGTCCTGACTGACTGCACTCTCGTTCTGGGATCCAAAGGTAACCCTTTCTCTTAAGTTACTTCTGTTGGAGTGATGAGAAGCAGAATATGGAATCAGACACTCTATGGTGAATTTAAAAATTGGAAACAAACCCAGTGGAATCACACCTTTTGGTAGAGGACTCAGTGCAGTTCAAAGCAGCCACGGCCCCGACTGTATTCGAAGTCTCCAGTCTGTTTACTGTGTCTTACTCCTCTGAATAGATCCTCTCTGCTCTGTACTCCCTCAATTTCTAGCAGGGTTACTGACAAAGGGTCTGGTGCAAACATTCTGGAGTATTTTCTGTCCGGATCCTATTAGAGACGAGGAACTCTAAAGTCAAGTCCCTGGTTGGGGATGTCTGGGAGGGTTACACTCCTTCATGGACCAGCTCTCTAGTTTGGCTTCAGAGACACTGGCGGAAGCTGCTGTTCTAATACAGCTGTGAAACTTTTGTTTTCCTCCAATTTAAATTAAGAACCTTCCTGGATGCTACTTCAGGAAAGTAGAGAGACAGGGCACTTCGGATCACAGCACAGTGTGCCTGCAGCCCACGGCTCAACCACTCTTCCACAGAGTATCTCTGCCCAGGAGCTGTGCACTAGGGAGGCGTATGGGCTAGTATTCCGTAGTTAGTTTTAAATGAGATAAATGACCCTCCTGCATCCCCGGAGGGCTGAGATGTACAGTCTGTGGAACAGGTCGTAATGAGGATGGTGAACCTTGGTCCTCTATTTTGAGGTCACTTTGGCTGTTGAAAGCACACTTCTGGGGATAGAACCCAGAACCTAATATATGCCAGGCAAGCACTCTCCACTGAACTACATCTTCAGCCCAGAGAAAACTTTTCTAAGCTATGGATTTCTCTCGTACACACACTGTCCCATCTCGTGGGGCTTTGGGTCTACAGCTGTTCCCAGTCCTATAAGGAACCCTGCCCTGTTGCTATCTTAAGAATTTCAAGGAGACACGGGCGTACATCCTGGCTTCCTGCTGCCTGGCTCCACCTTTTACCCGCACAGGGAATTAATGCTGGAAGTAGCACCTGTGAAACATGGGTCCGCATGTTTTCCTCCACTTGTTTTTCTGCACCTTGTGGGTGAAGCAGCGGTAGTCAGTCCACGGCTCCCAACAGAGTTACCATAGCTTGTCCCTCCTGCCTACTTCAAAGCTCTAAGTGACACTTGCTCAGCATGCACAAGAAGCCCAGTGTGCTGCAGGTAGAGGAAAACGTATGACCTCCGAGGAACTTCTCCAGAAAGAGGGGCTTGCTCTCCTTGCTTCCCGTCTGCCGGGTAATAGAAATTCTCCTCTCCGTTGGGGCCGTGGAAATTGGTTGGCCATGAATAATATGGTCCTTGGGTAGAATGGAGGAGCAGCGCTTTCATCTGAGCAATTCATTTTCCCCGAAACCTAAAAATAGCGTGACACGTGGGAAGCCTGGGAGTGCTTCGGAGAGGCCACTTTCCAATGCTATTGTCCTTACGTAAGCGCGCTCCTTCTGAACAGTGGCTTCAGCTGAAAGGGGCTTTGTGCACGTGTGTGTGCATGGTGTGTGTGTGTGTGTGTGTGTGTGTGCATGTGTGTGTGTCGTGTGTCTGTATGTGTGTGTGTGTGTTTCTACGACAGGAGGCTTACCTTTGATGTAGCTGAGCAACAGGATCATACCCGAAGCCATTTTTGTCCCAGGGTTGTCCACATATGATATTTTAAAAGCATACATTTAAATAAATAAAATCACATCTCTTTCTTCTTTCCTTTCCTTCCTCCCATCCCTCTCATGCCCCCTCTGTTTAACTCCCTCAAATTAATAGCCTGTCTTAGTATTGTTACACACACACACACACACACACACACACACACACACACACACACACTGCTGCACAAGTATATACAGACAACCATACAACCTGTGTATCTGTTTTTGTTATTTTTGTGCATACGGTTTCGGGGCTTACCACCTTTCACCGGCGAGCCAATTAGGGAGCTCCTATCTGGGCAAGGCTAACTGGCCTCCTCTCAGCAATCCTTAATTGACTGTCGCTCCTTGTCTAAGGGTGCTACAATGTGATGTTTTGCTGCATCCTCCTTAGCTAGCACGTCTGCCGACACTGTCATTGTGCAGGTCTGGTTTAGGCTGCTGTTTCTAGGAGACTCTGGCTCACAGCAGACTTCCTGGTATTCCGAACTTTACATTCTTTCTCCTCCCTCAGCTGCCTTGTTCCCTGTGCTGCTGATGACTTGGGACTAGACTCCCATGATCCTCCATCTCTGCATTGTATTTAGTAGGGTTTTATGTGACGGTCTCCATTTGCCATAAAGGGAAAGTTTTCTGATCTATGACAGGTGTCGATTTACTTATCTGTAGGTACAAGGATAACGTTTAGAGAGTAGTTAGGAGTTAAGCTTGTCTAACAAAGTTACTGGGACTGGAGAGATGGCTCAGAGGTTAAGAGAACTGCCTGCTCTTCCAAAGGCCTTGAGTTCAATTCCCAGCAACCACATGGTCGCTCACAACCATCTGTGGTGAGGTCTGGTGTCCTCTTGAGGAAGAGACCTGGTCAGTCGTCGTCATCAGCTTAGACCATGAAACCCAATATGGACAAGTTCAACAGAACTGCCATATGCGGGCTGCCCATCATATGTCAGCATGGCCAGAGCATACATTTTGTTTCAATTTCCTTCAGCAAAGTAACTGCAGTAGATTTTCTCCCAAGATCCATAGCCTCATTAGCCAGAGGAAGTTGGCTAGGGTTCTAATACCAGGTATCATTTCCCTCCTGTTGATTAGACAGTTGTTGGTCACCGCCAATGTGTGATTGCCACTTTTACAGATGTCTTGCCTTGCTGGCCATTCTGGTTGACTCATGGGAGTCACAGCTGGCTAAGAGTCATATTGTTTTTCTCTCTTGGAAGCTTACGCTGTACTTTCTGATGGTCCCAAAGCTAGACCACAGGAAAGAGGGTTTCAGCTTAAATCCAGCCCGACTGTCATGAGTCATCTTAGTCCTGTGTCGCCATGTGCAGCATCTTCAACAACAGGGACTCAGTTTCAACTAAGGGTAAGAGTGGTACCCTGTGCTGTTTTAAGGGTCTGGGAGTCACTTGGCCTTCCCTGACCAACCACTCAAAAGAGATTTTTCATACCTGGTACTGAGTTTTTTGTTAGTGTAAGGTTTTGGTGGAAGCATTGTCAGCCAAGTGGCATAATGTCATTTATGATCTCTCTCTCTCTCTCTCTCTCTCTCTCTCTCTCTCTCTCTCTCTCTGTGTGTGTGTGTATGTGTTTGTGCACGTGCACACACATGTATGGCTTGTATTTGACTTTAGGTAACTATAAAATGATTATTTGTCCATCTTCCCTCCTTTCCTTCTGAACTGACCTCCATCCCACCACCCCAACTGTAACTCTTTCCCCGTTTTTCCCTCTTCCCCTTCATATCACACATATCCTGCTATTCCCCTCCCGTGCCTCCTTTCTACTTTCCCATGCTCTCCTGGTTTCTGGGTTGCTTCTTCTTAGATACTCTCAGCTAAAGACTCAGAGCCAGGAACCACGGATGAGAGAGAACACGTGGGTTTGTCTTTCTGGTTGAGCTTATCTCACTCAATATCAATTTTTCTAGGACTATCTTTCTCTTCCAGAAAATTTCCTGATTTCACTTTTCATTCCAGCCAACTCATATATCATACTGAACATGTACTCCATTCCCTCTGCCCTTTAGCCAGGACATTTAAGTTGTTTTTATTTCTTTGCTATTGGTGACAGAGTGGCAAGGAACATGGCTGAGCAAGTGGCTGTGGAACTCCTTGGGCATATGGCAAGAGGTGGTAGAACTGGGTCATATAATACACAAAATGCCTTGCCAGTTTGCCTTCATACTAACAAGGAATGAAGGGCTCTCCTTCCTTACAACCCCTCGGGCATTTGCTGGCCATTGTTTGGTTGGTCTCAGCCATTCTGACTAGGGTGAGATGCAAGCCTTTCCTTGGTAACTACCGTCTGAAAACAGTCTGATCTTTTACAATGCACTTGACCGTGTTTCCTAGTGCTGTCATAGAAAGCAGCTCACTAACATCTCAGAAATAAAACCTCCCTTACCTGTCCTGTGTGGCCGACTGACATGGTTTTATCATTTCCACTGTAAGAGATTATGGACCAGAAAGATGAAAGGACTCTCTGAAGCTTCACATGGGTGTTGGTGTGAGCATTTAGGGGCTTACCTGACTTTTCTCTATTCCCCCCCTCACTTTATGGAAAACAGAAGTTTTATATGAAGGTGAGAGCAATCACTGGCTGTTACCATGGCTACCACCACTATTAACTTCTGTTGGGACTGTTTCTATTCTTCCAAGGTTTCCTTTTGTGTTTTCACCTGGGTGCTTAGCCGCTGTTTACACTCAAGCTTTTCCTGCTCTTTGACAACCCATTCTCCCTTTGAAGATGCTCACTATGACTCCATTTTCCTTTTAATAGGGTGAGAGGTTTCAATTCTATGGCCTTTAACAACTGCTCCCCGAAAGAGAGAGATGTTGCTGAGGTCAGTGAATTTACAGGCACAGCAAGTGACCATGAGCTCTTGCCAGAAGGAGAAGTCTGTTTCTCCCATGCCCTGCATTTAGTAAGTAAAGCCCCTTGGACATCACAACAGGAAGCATGAGGCCATTGATCCTGTGGGCATGGAAGGCAGTTTGTTCTGGGTCTGATGCTCAAGGAGCATCAATGACTTCCATGGTCCTTCTCTCTTCTATAGCCCAGATATGGGCTTCAAAGAGTGCAACCCAGAAGCAACGAGCTCCAGGCTAGCAGTACTCAGTCTCAAGCACAGGTCAAGCAAGGGATGACCCCTAAGGGATGGAGCAGGGAATGTTCTTGTTCTGTCCAGCTGACCTCCAGCTTCCACTCCGGTGCTCACACGAGAGTGCCAAGAACCAGTCATGTACCTGCGGCAGCACAGCATGCCCAGCAGTAGCTCAGTGTTGTTGACCAAGGTTTATGTCCTGCCCAGTGCTGCAGCCATTTAGTCCCAAATAAATACAGCGAGGTCTACGTTAATCATAAACCGATTGGCCTAGTATCTCAGGTTCTTCTAATTATTATAACTTATATTAGCCCATATTTCTTGTCTACCTTAGCCACTTGGCTTGGTACCCTTTTCGGCGAGGCATCACATCTTGCTTCTTCTGCGGCTGGGTCACGACTGCAGACTGCACTTCCCTCTTCCCAGAATTCTCCTATTCTCCTTGCCCTGCCTCTACTTCCTGCCTGGTCGCCCTGACTATACTTCCTGCCTGACTACTGGTCAATCAGCATTTTATTAAACAAGTATAAGAAACAAATCTTTACAGGGTAAAACCATTGCACCACAGCACAATGTGTGTCTATAAACTGATCTGAAAACACCTCTTCCACCTGTGTCCCCGGCTATGGACCATAGTGCTTCCAGGACTCTGGCAGGTTGATGAGCAGGCTCATCAGAGACATGATTGTCCTTCCAAGCCCCTAGGAGGGACAATGCCAGTAAAGGGAAGTAGTATCTGAGCTGTACCTTGACCCAGCAGCAGCAATGGAGATCTCAAAGTATCTGACATCTTGATTCCAGTCAAAGAGTGGAACTGAAAGCCAAAACCAAACAACCTGATGTGGCGCCTCAGATGTGGCAGCAGGCCTAAGTTTATACACTGAAGAGACAGAGTAAATTCCACATAGGATGAGCTAAGAGAAATCCATGCAATCAAACGTCTAAAAAGAAAGAAAGAACAAAACATAGCCTTGTCACAGCAGATAAACAGAAATGTAGCTCCACTCACTGCAGGGGAATAATTTGAAAGCCAGTGAGTTTTCCATTAAAAAAATGTAAAGGTGGGGAACAAAAGGGGAAGAGGAGCTTGAGAAGCATTGTTCCAAAGCTAAAGCAAAGGGAGACAGCCTGTGCATCCCATACCTAGCAAAGGTATCCTTGGGAGGAAGTAGAAGTAAGAGTATCCTAAGCTGAAGCTGAGAGAAGATGACTTAGCTCCAGCAAATCGACCTACACAGAACCTTTAAGGTAAATTTTCCACACTGCATGAGATCATGACGGACTGAGTATTGGGAGCTAAGTGAATAGTTTGACCCCTTTTGTGAGTTTTAACCAAATTCGTTGAATCAAAACTGTGTGGTATAGTCTGATGTGGTGCTGAGGGAATTTAGAGGAAAGTCTGAAGATGAAAGATGGGAGAGAAAAAAGAGAAACAATGGAAGCGATACATTTGCGCTAAGGTGACACCACTGCAGACTGATGATATGGTACTTACATGTATGTTACAAGTTCATTAGGCACTAAAAGTCATGTAGAAAGATTACCTGAAACACTATTGACCCTGGGCCTGATGGGAAAGACTAAGAACCCCACTTACATGGGATCTGAGGCAGGACTCCACACTCAAGATCAGCCTGGACTAGTGAGTGAGTCTGTGACTAGTGCAGGCAGTTTAGGAATTCTCTGTCTTAAAAATTAAACGTTGAGAAGTGGCTAGCGATGTAGAGTACTTACCTACTGTGTGGGAAGCCCTAAGGTCAATTCCCAATGCCACGAAACAGAACAAAGCAACTATTGATCAATCAAAATAAAATTCTTAAAGGTATTCATATGTACCATTAAAGAGCAAAGAAAAGGAAAGAACGATGAAAAACATAAACATAAAGAAGAGAGAGAGAGACAGGGAGAGAGAGAGAGAGACAGGGAGAGAGAGAGACAGAGAGAGACAGAGAGAGAGACACAGAGAGAGAGACAGAGAGAGAGACAGAGAGAGAGACAGAGAGAGAGANNAGAGAGAGAGACAGGGAGAGAGACAGAGAGAGAGACAGAGAGAGAGAGACAGGGAGAGAGAGACAGAGAGAGAGACAGACAGAGAGAGAGACAGAGAGAGAGACAGGGAGACAGAGGGAGAGACAGAGAGAGAGACAGAGAGAGAGACAGGGAGAGAGAGACAGAGAGAGAGAGAGAGACAGAGAGAGAGGAAAGACAGAGAGTAAGCGAGGAGGGGACAAATAAACAAGTCTTCAGGTTTTTATCCCAAACATTAATAGTTACTTTAAATACAAGGGTCTAAACAGGGGATAAAAGACAAGGATTGTCAGAATAGATGCAAAAATAAGAGGCAAAAATAAGTGATCCCTGAGAGGCCTAGCTTCAAATACAAAGTATGTGTAGGTTCAGTGTAACATGGTGGCCACATGTGTTGCGCATGCTTACAATCTTAGGAGGCAGGAGAAGTGCCGTAATTTACATGCCAGCCTGGGCAGTAATATCATTCTAGCTATAGAGGAGATTCTGCTTCCCAAACAAATAAACAACCCCAAAACAAACAAAACAAAAGCAAACAAATTTTAAAAAACTAGAGAAAGACAACAAAACAGAAGTGTTATGTCTCAAAATGCATGCAAACTGTGGGTCTGTCAGACCAAGTGATTAGGACTGCAGAGCAGGACATTGTATGGCCGTGCAAGGGCCCATGTATCAAGCAGGCTGGGGAATAGCATGTGTATTGACCAGAAAGTATGGTTCATGGAGCTAAAGCCCTTAGAGATGAGAGGAAAAACAGTCAGATCCACTTTACAGTTGGAGATGTCGGTACCTTCCTCTTGACTTGACAATTTGTACAACTCCAGACAAGAAACCACATGATGTTTCTGATAAGTAAGGAAATTTAAAAGGTGCAGAAGCCATCAATCATTGCTAGACGTTAGGAACAAGGGGAAGGCAGGCTGGCTGCTCTATCTGTGAAGGAGGGCCCGTGGCCACAGAACAGTCCTGTGTTCTGTCTGCAGTGGTAGCTACACGGATCTCTACAAGTGAGGCTGTGCAGAACTCCACACACATGCACGTGTCTGTAAAGTCGGTGACATCTCACGGGGATCTGCAACTGGCTCAACGCCAGTGCCCTGCTTTGATATTGTACTTTTCTTACTCACGATGGTAGTTTCAGGAAAATGGGTCTGGGTATATGGCACCGACCTCCCTCACTTGTTCGTTCATTCTTTCTTTCGGTCTTTCTTTCTTTCTTTCTTTCTTTCTTTCTTTCTTTCTTTCTTTCTTTCTCCTTTATGCTTTTTATCCTTAATTTCTCTTTTGTTCTTTATTTTTTGCAAGCTTTGCAATGATTTCATAATAACCTTAAAACAAATGAGCAATGTTTCCACTGTGGATCTCAGTATGATACTAGACTCACACCTGTGCCTGCTGGTACTTTCCCATCACCACACAGATGCATAAATGCATTCTTCTTGCTGGATACAGTTTGGGATGAGATGCGGTTATGACAACAGTCTGCAATACACTCCTCTTTCGTGACTTAGAAATGAAGCCTGCTTGGCTCTTGTGAGTACAGAAGCAAAGGTGTTGATGTGGGATGCAGACCCGGGCATCTCCTGCGCATTCAAAGTCTAGGCTGTGTGAGTTTGTCTGCAGAGAATCACTACGACAGTAAAAGACAGTAATAGTAATTATGCCTAATTGTTCTGAGATTTTACTCAAGGCATAGGAAGCTAAAAATAGGTCCATTTGTGTTCTCATGCAGGTGTAACAGCTGGGAAACCCAGCAACAGAGATACAAGGCTTTCATTGGTGGATGGAGCTATGACTAGACATTCTTATTTGCATCTGCTTTATTCTGTTACCCATACATGGAACATTAACCATTTGTATTCAGCTAGGTTTCCTCTAGAACTATCTTTGAAAGCAAAGAATTCACATGACTCCTCTTTTATGATAACAGAAACACCCATTTTCTTTGTGGGACTGTTAATAATGACCAAAAAGCACAAGAACAATCCATCAGAGTGAAATATTTATGGAAAATATAGTCTGGTTGTTTTATGATCTTCAGAAGTTTCTGCTCATTCAGATATTTTGTGCGTACATGCATACATGCGTGCATTTTGGTGTGCATGTGTGTGCACATGCATGCGTGTATGTGTGTGTGAGTGTGTGTGTGCACATCATCTTATGGCTCCTACTGGCGCCTGGAAACATGAGTCTCTCTGTGGTCCCCTCAGACTGTCCCACTTTCCCGTTTGACGCGCTCTGCTGTCTGTGAGGACACACCCTCACACCTTTAGGATGCACATGCTATACCTGGCGGATGTGACACTCCTGCCTCATTTTCCTGTGTTTCGGGATTACAGATGTGTTCTGTCATATGTGGCTATATTTGCTTTGTACACCACTACTCCAGATGTGTGCAAGGGGTCAAGGAATTCCTATCTCACTTTGTACCTGAAGAAATGGAGGCCTTCAAAAGACATTGCACTCCAGCCACCCACACCCTGGTGGCCCACAGATGTTGGCTGATGTGCAGGGGCCGTTCTTTGCATGATAAGTAGGCTTGGCCATTGGCCAGATCTGGGGAATAGGTTTTGCTGTGGAAGCATTTTAGGCAGTTGGCAGCTGATTTCTGTTCTAAATTTGGCCACTCTTACTCAGATATGTTTACTCAGTGTGGAAGTTCATGGACATGGAGGAAATTGACTTGGGATTTTACAACTCCCTGACCATCTGATATTGGGTGGCTTAAAATGCAGCACAGCAGCCCTTTTTTATTACACACATTCAGTTGCTATGGAAACAGTCACTGCTCTCATCCTCAGCTCCATATTTGGAGGGTCTTACTGCCACTTGCTTATTCAATGCACACTCTCCCCTCAGAGGCCTCAGCACCCTGGAGTGGCCATTTTCCAAGACTTCTTCCACCTTCCCCGCCTCAGCAGGCAACCAGGATTCTGAACTACAATGTGCTCTGGGGGCTTGCTGTGTTCACCGGCTGCCTGGACTGCTCAAGTGTAAGCTGGTGCCTGAGGTCAAGGGTGCCCTCTTTCAGGGAGCACTTGGTTACACTGATGGGCAATTCTTGAGCAAGTAAATGCTTCCTCCTCAGCCCCAACTCTTTCCTTACTATCTATTCAAACTAAAAACTGAACTCTTGAAGATGGGACACTGACATCACCTTGGTTGAAAATACAGTGTAGCTTATTTTCACTCTGCCATTTCCCGTGAGTACATTGTTTTAAAATCAGATGGTCGTTTCATTTTCAAACCCAACGCGAACCTTTGAAGATGTAGAGAACAACAAACACCCTGAAATCTGTATTGTGGATTCCTCAATTTTCCCGGCAGCTTCCCAGTCTATCTTTCCATTGGCCCCCCACAGGAGTAGTTGTGCATTGCATGTGTGTCTCTGTGCTTGCAGGTCTCATGCAAATGCAGACACAGGCTCCACAGCCCCATGGTGAAATGGAGAGGTGCACATACACCCCATGCATGGGAATCCCCTTGCTTGTAGGGACAGTTTAATCAGTTGACTTCCTGTAGTTCCTCTCACCCATGACTGTGCTCCAAACAGGTACCTCATGGCTGCCTGTGCTTTTAAATTTTAGTTCTGGATGCCTCACATCGGTTGATGGTAGCAGCTCTAGGATGCTCGGGATGAAAATGTTAGTTTTCCATTCAGAGGCCAACGGATGCGGGTAGTAAAGCTCATCATTAAGCTACGCTGTGACAGCACCCATGCCAAGCCTCCCTGTGCCATGCACAGCATGAATTCTTGAGTCACACATCTGTATGCCAATGCAAGCATGAGGACGTCAGCTACACGGTTTGAGAAAACTTGAAATTTCAGAAATCTGCAAACTTCTTTATGTGCCATGAGAATCCGGCGTGCTTATGCATTTAAAAACCTAACAGGGACTGAAAATGCATCCTTAGCCGCATCCCCTTCTGATCTTCAGCTCCCCGTGACTCTTCTCTGAGGTTCCATCCACACTTCGATAAACTGGGTAGCTCACTGACCATCCCTACATTTTAGTCTACAGAGCTCTGCTCCCTAAGCACTAGTTCTTGAAGGGTTAACATTCCCATGTTAAATTCTCTCAGGGTTTCAATAGGCAGTTGAGATTCCAGTCCAAGAAAACTATACCATGGATGGCCAGTTTTCCCTGCCATCTTCTGAATGTGAATGAGATGGAGCTGGGCTCTCATTAGATGCTAACAACCCAAAGGGAAGAGGATTTGGTCAAACAGAGCGCTGAGTGAGAGATAGATTGCCAGAAAATAAAAGTCAACCACAAATGATGCCCACGCCCAGGCCATAGCCGACTTTGTGTTCCAAATTCTTTATGCTATGCAAAATGACACAATCAAGGCCAGGAATGCAGTCGGCAAAAGAAGTTTCCGGGACATAAGAGACAAAGGGAGAAGGTATTTAAGGCTAAAGGTGAACAGCGGTGAGGCCCAGAGAGGGGGCCATAAGGCAGAGTGAGTTGTGGAAGGAGGTGATTGAAGGGGAGATAACATAGCCGAAGCCATTCATGTGGCATCTGATTCTGCAGAGCTAGGTGGGCTTCTTACTGTGCTGTTAACATTGTGCAGGTGACTCGGTCAGGAGTTAGGCTCCTGCCTTTCCAGACATCATCAGCCATCAAGGATTAAGCTGCTTGTACCCATGGCCAGGTTGCTAAAGTGGGGGAATTTTGTTTTTAGTTTTGAAGTTCTGTCCCTATGCACATGCGCAGCTTGAGAAGATCAGAGGAGAGCTAACTGCTGAGCGCACACTGAAAAGCTGAGGAGCATCTCAAAGGCCACGAATGAATCCCACGTGGCGCCTGTGCCTCGTGTTTCCTGCAATCAGGGCATGGTGATTCTTTCTCCTCAGACATAGGTCATTTTTGCTGTGGGTATCTCATTTTAAAAGGCATTTGCTGGGATTTAGTTCAGCAAGGGCCTCCTAACTCAAATCAAGAATTCTTTCTAAATGTATTATCATCTACGATATTCAGAGGAAAATTAACCACAGCTAATTATACTATAATACAAACTTTCAACTTTGGGGCAAGGAGGGTGGTTCAGAACATTAAGACACCTGCTGTGAAGCCTAACAGCCTAAGTTTGACCCCTGGGACCAATATAGTGGAAGGAGAGGGACAACTTTTGGACCTTGTTCCCTGACCCTCCACATGTACCCCATGATGCAGGCACAGACACACAATCAACAAACAAATACATAAACACACAAATATATCAATAAATGTTAATTTTTCTTCCAAACAAACCATGCTTCTGAGTTCGTGAAGGGATCTGGCTTTCATGAGTCTCATTCAGAAGCTTGGAAAGGAACTGAGTTTCCCTCCCTGCACTAAAGTCCTTTCGGGGCTGAGGGGTGAGGGAGTGTGAGAGAGGGACCACTAGCTTCCACATTTCACAAACGGTGCGATTCAAACAGATGAATAACCACATCTATCAGTTTGTTTCCCCCTTGTCCCAAACATCCGAGGAAAAGCATCTTGTGGCAGCGAGGGTTTGTTTTGGCACACACTCAGTGGTTTTGTGGTCAACCAGGTGGCAGTGGTATGTGGGAGAGAAGTCTGCCTGACCCACCAAGGCCAGGAAGCAGAGGTGGAGGGGGGAAGGAAGGTCCAGGGGTAAAATAGACACAGGCAAACCGGTCAGTACTTTCAACCTGGCCCACTTCCTTGTTACATTAGGAACCCACCGTGGACTGATCTGTTCCCCAGATGAGAACCCTCTGATCCAGACCGCCTCTTATAAGTACTTTTCCCACTGAAGCCTCCAAATGCAAATGAAGGCAAGGTTGAGCCTAACTTGGTGAACAGGTTAGAAGTGCCATAGTTTTAGTGATGAAGCCAGGCCCAGGCAGGGATCGACTATGTGTTCCCTGCTTCCAGGTTCATGCCTGCTACTCCGGCTTCTGACCTGAAGCCAGCTAGTGTTGTCTCTGTGTCTGCCACGGCAGCACCACTCTGTGGTGTCTGCTCATGAGGGAGAGGTTTAAACAAGTCATAGCAGATCAATATAATAGACCAGACATCTAATAGGATTTTTAAATCATTGCGAGTGTGGAAAAATATTCAAAATTCAATTTTACATGAAACAAAACACACGGGAGAAGAGACCAGTAATCCTTAATATTAAATATATTTAAAAGCATGGAACAACCACTGGAGTATTGTATTCCCAGGAAGTCATCTCAAGACACTGCAAGTTTTGTTATTTTCTGTTGTAAACAACAGCTCTTTTTTAATGTCAAAAGAGAATAAAGTCATTTAAACGTATTTTTCAAAGTTAAATAATGAATAACCCTATTTTAGGGTACTCTTGGCTGTGGAGATTCTGACTTAATCTCGCACTGTACATTAATGACACAGATTTTACAGGAAGCAGGAGCGTAGCTGGCTTGAGCCTCACACTGGTGAAATTTGCTAGCGTTGCTGCATTGGCTATTAATTGGAATTTGCTCAGACTTAGTAAGCTTATAGTTCGTGATCTGATTAAGCACCTCTCTAAAACACATTCTAACATTTCTAAAAGCTTGAGAAAAGGAACCTAACTAAATATCCAAACCCTGCAATTGAGTCCTTCTCAGCCTTCTGCTTTTCAACAAAGGCTAATAACCAGCATGATGGTTATTTCTGGGTGTCAATTTAGCACATCTGGAGTTAACTAAAACCCAAGCTGCTGGGTACAGCTGTGAGAAATTTTTCTTGGTTGGATCATGGAAGGTGGCCAGACCCACCTTCTATCTGGATCTTTGGGGTTAAGAAAATCCACCTTTCCTCTGGGTCGCATCTTCTGGGGGCAGCCTATGTAAAGGGTGTGGGAACAGGATGCTCATGCTTCTTGCCTGCTTGCGCTCAGTCTCGGGTAAGTCCGTGCCCTCGCTGGTGTTGCAGCCTACTTCTTTTGGATTCTGGCATATACTAAAGACCAGTGGAGACATCAAGTTTCATGGACTGAATAGTTACTGGATTCTTGAATTTTCATCTGTAGAAAGTCATTGTTGGACCATAACCAGAAGGAATGACATAGATGGACCATAACCAGTAGACAAACCGTCTTAATAAATCCCATATACAACCAATATTGAATTCCAGAGTAATTCGTTTCTTTTACTATAGCAATGCACATGAGGCAGGATTCTTTATAAAGGAAAGGTGTTTATTTGAGCTTCCGTATCTAAAAGTTCACTGTTGAGGCCCATAATCTGTTGATGGCCTTCTTGCTGGTAGAATTCCGACTTAGCACATAGAGTCACCTAGTGATAAACAGGAATTGCCTATTTTTCTAGTGTCCCTTCTCTTCTGGAAAGGCTGCCAGGGTTCGGTCGTGGAGTTTGTACCTTTATGACAGCCTAGTAATCTCCTAAAGGCTGGAGCTCTTGAATCTGTAGTGTGATTATTTTCTACTTTTTCAGTATCTGAAAATATGACGTTTCGGCTGAGGTAGCCTGAAGGGGAACACCGATCACTTTCCCAGCTATAGCACGTGCACAGGTTTATTTAGTACCAACCCTCTGTGTGACAATGGTTTAGGGAATACCAAACCTTCAGGTCTTGGCTTCCAAACACAAAGTAAGTATTTATGTAGGCTCATGCCCAGGTCTGCTTGACTCTTTCCAGGAGATGCTTACGATACCTCTCTGGCTTCTATCATATTTATATTAAACATAAAGTAATGTTTTGGAGGGGTTATAGATCCATCCATTCGCACCACACCAAAAGGACAGTTCTGGAGGCTTCCTAAGTGTTTCTCCATTTCATCATGGATGAAGCTGAGAAATTATATGGAAGCCTGGCTTCCCCATGCGAGCCTCTTCCGCTCTGTCTCTCGGCAGTACAGATGTTCTGCCATGGAAAGCCTGCTATAAGTAGTTCATGAGACTGTTCACAGTTTTGGGTGTGCTGGGATTTCCCCACAGGTCACTGTGCCCTCTGAGTTCCGTGAGTTGTATACAGAGGGTGATAACCTAAACAGATGCAAAAGAAATTGTTTCCATTTGCTTCTGAAGACTATATTTTCTTTTTATAACATCCAGGCTGGCAATAGTATTATATAAATAAAT